>QVOB01001201.1:0-13979 GCA_014839585.1 Pseudomyrmex concolor | reverse complement strand
ATTTTCTCTGTTTCTTTGTGCTTCTTTTTAACGAAAGGCATTGAGACCTAGATGTTCTCTGCGTCACTGGCTAAAATCAACGTGTATAACAGTCGTATATAAATGATTTTTTAAAATTGTAGTAAAAATAGCTGTCTCTCCCTAGTTTCCCGTGGCTCTCCTGGGCGCTCTATTTTTTTTCATAAGTTTCACTGTTTTTTTGTACCTCTGTTTAACGAAAGGCATTGAGACCTAGATGTTCTTTGCGCCAGTAGCTAAGATCAACGTGTATTAAAGTCGTATTTAATTTTTTTTTTAATTGTATAAAATAGCTCTCTCTCCCTGTCTCTCCCTTTTTTTCTATGACTTTCCCTGTCTCTTCGTGTCTCTCCCTAACGAAAACAATTGATTCCTAGACGTTCTCTATCTCAATGGCTAAGATCAAACGTGTATTAAAATCGTATTTAATTTATTTTTTAATTGTATTTAAAATAGCTGTCTCTCCGTGTCTTTCTTTTTTTTTTCCGTGGTTTTCTCTGTCTCTTCATGTCTCTGATTGTACTGTATATTGTATTTGAGAATTTCATCATTTTATTACATTTCTTATCTACATTTACTATTTCATTTTGTGATCAATCAATTCTTTTCCTCTATTCGAACATTTTCAAGCTCATATTAAATAAAGTTAGTCACTATAGTTCTTCGCGTACACAGCAAACAATATTTAAGAGAAATTTTAGAGTTAATTCATAGTTTGATCAAGTTGTATAAAAAAAATATAGTTGTTATTTTAAGGAAAGTAAATCTTTCACAAAAGTTGAGCGTTTTTTTTTTATTATAAAAGCAATTTCTCATTTATTATAATTTATACTAGTACATAACATTATACATAACATATTAAAACCATCCTCATGGCCGTGAGTCCCTCATTGGAAAAAGAGGGAAGAAGGGCTCACATATTTTGACGTCTAGGATTTATTTAAACATATTTTAGAAATATTTTATCACAAGTTAGATTGCAATATGATCATTCTGTACATCCTTGTGATTTAACGAAAGTAATTTAAATCGTTTTGCTTGGAGAATTCTCATTGGTAATCGTTTCTGTGGGCAAATCGAGATATATACAGAGGTAAACGCAACGAATAACTTCGAGTCTTTTTTTGTTCGTTCAACAGAAACACGAGCTCTCGAAAATTTTCCAAGCATTCAATATAATTGCACGACATCCAACTTTTGTGTCGTCAACACCGCGCACATTTCACGTAATTCTATTATCTCCAGTGATGCGACTGTCTCCTCTCCTCTCGCATCTTGTTATTATTAAAATAGTCAAGTCGAATCTTGTAGATTTGATTTTACGTTACTTTCTTCTTCCTGCTTGCTCTTCTCTTGTTGCGCGATCGCTGGGAAACCACAATCCTTATCGCTTTAGGATATAGGCATACGGCGACGATCTGTATTTGTACTTGCGTCCGATCGAACGTGGATAATACGCTACCGCGTAGACCACTGCAACAGAAAAAAAAACACGCGTGCACGCCTATTAAAGAATACGTTGATATATTTAGAGCATGTAACAAATGAAAAGGGAGATGACGATTAAATAATGCCTCTTTCCCTTTGGTGTCAAATAAAGAGGTAAACACTGAAAAAGCAATGTTCCCTCTCTTTCTTTTAAAAATAAAGATAAAGAAACAATATATATATATATTTTTTTTTTAAGCATAAACTTACTTAATATTTTTTTAGTTATGTATAGAGATAGCAATTCAGTATGTGGCATGTGATTTCGCATTTCTTTTTCTGATTTGTATATTCTTACGTCTAACGCAGACGTAACATCCTAAAAAAAACGTTCGTATTGTTCCACCATTCGCGCTTTTTGATCGCGATCAAGTCGAGACAAAGTCATCACCGCGATTATCGCGAAATTAATTTCTTTTTGTGTATTCATGTCGAACGCATTTATCTCACCCGACTTTTTTTTACAAGAACCGTTGGAGCCTCTGCAACGACGAGTAACGCGCGAGTCGTTTGGCGATCGCCTGTCTCTTCTCAAGAACGTTCCTCTTACGATAGTGATCCAGCGCGGTAAGAGGCGACGGCACAAGCGACTCTTGACTGTGCCAATGATAGGCTGTCGGCATCGGATTCAGGAACGGTATTCTCAAGGGACCGCTCAAGCTACCGTGAAGGGGATTCGCTAATTGGGACTGCCCGTGGAAGTCCACGTGTGGCTGCAACTTGGGCAGGTGAAGAGCATTGGAATGATCCCCCAGAAGGGATATTTTCAAGGGCGGAAGCTGTGGCTTGGTGTCTATGTTCAGACTCGCGTACACCGACGTGCCGCGGTCGTCCTCGTGCGACAGCTTGGGCGGGTTCAAGACGAGCGGGTTCGGATTCAACGGATAGTCGAACTGTTGCAAAGGCAGATAGTCTACGTTCGGTTGAATGGTCAGCTTGAGACTGTCGAAGTTTGGAAAGTGATGGTGAGACAAGGTAGTGTAAGGCGGTAAATACGCATTGTTCTGAGCGGCCGGATAATTCTGCGCGTAGTCCTGAGGCTCGTTGTTGTAATTCTGCGCCGGACTGTCCTGATTCGTAATGTAATGATCTGGAGTACCGTAAGTTGGAGTCGGATACTGCTGATGGATGGGGGAATAAGTATTCACGTTGCTGTTGTCCTGACTGACGACGGTCTGATCCTTCGAACCGCTGCCTTTCGGTACGCTGCTCAGAAAATTATTGATGGCGGAGCTCTTGGTCGGCACGGCGAAATTCTCCTCAAACTTTCCCGGATCCGGTGCGTCTTGCGTCACTACGTTCGTGTGTTGATCGTTGTGCTCGTCCAGGTCAGATTTCGTCGGCGTCACGATCAGCAGGCCGCCTTGATTGCTGTCTGTGAACGTGACGTCTGTCAGTCCGGTCGGCAAGTTTACTCGGTGCGTTTTGAGTGTTAAGTACAAGTTCGTTAGTCGAGTTGGAAATTTGTGTAACAAACAGATACCTAGTCAGAGCTGATTAGCACGTTGTGTTGCGAGTAGGTAGTGTGGTCGTTGTGTGCCCGAGGATATTGCACCGCGTCGGTCGGGAACAAGTGCCCGATTGTGGAGAGCAACACGATCCAATTCTGGGGATTCAATAACGTACGGACACTCACACATATCCGCAGGAAATTATCACAAGGATCCGTCACGACAAACAATAGTGCGATGTGTCAGACTAATTTTCAAAAGAAGTGAATTTTTTTGTGCAATGAGACACACGGATAAAATAAATTAATTAATGATAAACATAAATTAATTTTTTGCGATTGTCACAAACGTTCGGAGAGAATGTTTGAGATATACATACAAGTACACAAATGTCATCGTAAAATATTTTTGTTACAAAAGAGAAATTGTGTGAGTGTGTGATATATTTTTTTTTTTACACATATCAGCGCCGAAAGATATACATATATTTTGAAAAAAAAATAAGTTCAAAAAAGTATGTCAAACACACAAAACAGGCTCCATTACGACTGCTCGCGAGTAAGTCACGGAGAAAGTGAAAGATCGTGTGTTTGCGTACGTGTGAGCGGACATTCGGGATTGTGAGACGAGAAAAGTTGTTCCGGAGAGAAAGGGATTGGTAACATTTATGTCGCGTGTTTCAGCAATGACGACATGCGATACAAAAGGGAAAATCGGAAACAAAATTTAAAGAAATAAAATTATCGAAAGTGTCGAAGAATTTCAATCGACGACGTTAAAGACCGGTGATTTTTTAATAGATTAACTTTTTATTAGCAATTTTATTCGTGAAAGCGACATTTTAGTCTTCGCATCATTGCTACAAAAAAAAAAAAAATAATAAAATAAAATAAAATAATAAAGTAAAGCCAAGACTGGAAAAATTCTCGCGTGTTCAATTGTTCGGAGGAAATTCGAAGAGAGAAATATAAAGATTTATTTTTCCTCGATTCGCAAAAGCTGATCTTTCCTCGTTTAATGCATCGCCGGAAATATTAGACGAGAACAATTGCGTTCATCAAGCTTTCATCAAGATAATGCTACCTCGTATTAATTGCTAGTACATTAGAAAGGCGCGAAAGATACAGGAAATTTATAAAGGTGTTACAATTGTGTGTAGACATTGTATTATTGTTCTGAAATTGAAACCTACCATCTGATGGCACGCCTTCGTACGTCTCGTGTGGAGTGTAATCGGAATAATCGTCGGAACTTGGCGGTGGTCCTTGGTAGTCAGAATTATGTCCTATTGTTGCAAACAAGCGTTAAACAAGCGTATCGATATGTGTTAAGTACAGATGAAGAAAATACGACGTTCAATTCACGTTCGGGGTGTTACATTAGACATTGATATAATTAAATTTAATTGATATAATTAGACATTGATATTACTAGACTGTAAATACTGGATATAATTACTGGACTGTAAATTACACATGTATAAATAAATAATAGACTCAAATTATATAAAGAAAAAAGTTGCAGGCCGACAATTTTGCAATACGCAAGTTTCGCGATCTCTTAATCAGTTTCAAACGTTTTTCTTGTAAATTATAACATTCGATAGTTATATCGTTTCTTGATGAATCCGCGAAAAGCGTGTAATCGACTTCGTTGAGTCTCGAACGCGTTATTATCGCAAATATCCGGGTTTGCGGATAATCAGCCGGAATCGCGCAATTCACTAAAACAACTTTCTACAAGGTTGTTCTCGGTATGAAATTACAACTCCGATCGGTTTTTCCACGACTAATAGGTCGAGAACGTGGCGCGGACAAGTATAAGCGTACAGGGTACGGTAGAAAGTAAAGTGCGCATCAGCATTTTTTTTACCGACACATATATATGTGAGCAATTGTTTTTTATGTGAAAAAACTTTGTTTGCTAATAACTTTCTAATTGATCGTTTCTTCACGCGTTTACGATCATGGAAAGCTTGGATGTAACTTTTGCTTTCGATAAAAATCGCGTCACACATTTTTTATACCTTGCACTGGCGGATGATCGTAATAAGTTTCCGGCGGATAAGGTTTCGGTTCCACCACCGCGCTGGCCGCCAGCTGTTTGCCGAAGGACGTAATATAGTCGCCGGCTTTGCTGACAACTTTGCCCTTGCCCGCCAACAAATAACCGCTACCTTTGACCAACTGGCCCTTGAGAGCCAGCACACCGCCGCCTATCGCCTTCAGAGCTTGGACCAGCGTGCCGAAAATTGCCTTCTTAAAGTCCCAAGGACCAAACGGTTTCTCTTCGTACTGAAAAATGTGGAGTTACGTTTTATCGCATTAGATTATGTTATAAATAAAACAAATAAGTAAAATAGATCAATAGGAGTCCAAACACGATTGGTTGTGTGCTTATTTTAAGTTTTATTTATTTTGAACAGATTGCAAACGTTTTGATCGGAAATGCGATCTTTATCAATTAGCTTTTGCTAAACTTACTTGAAATACTTCATAAAGTTTTAAATAAAATAAAAGAAAATAAAGAATTATGAGAAAAAATATCTTGTTACAGTGTTATGATGTTAGATAATATTATATTGCGTAATAAAATAAACGATAATTATAAAATAAATAATATGTTGCAAAGTGGCAGAACTAAATATGTTCTTTTGTCTCCTTCTCAAACGCTTTCTTTTTCTCCCGTTTTTCTAGACAATGTTTCGCTCAATCATTCATTACTTAGCATAATGACTTGTCTAACGCCCAGCGCGGCGATTTTCACTTCGCGCTGTGTCATTTACTTTAATTGCCGTATCATTTAGTCCGCGTGTATATTTCTCGCGACGCTTAAAAGGAAAAATAGATTTAAACGACCATAAAAAGATCAGGGGCATAGAATTTAAGGAAAAGATATTCCACGTATGATAGACTGAAAATCCACGACGCTGGAATTTCGCTCCTTTACGGCACAACTTCGCGTCGATCTACATCGCGCTCTTCTATTACGTTTTACAATTTTTTCTTCCCGTAACTGTATAAGAATATCAGTCCAGTCTTTTCTATGTTTTACATCATTTTATGGAAAAACGATGTTTTCTCTCCTTTTATAAGCTTTGTGCAAAAGCACAACAAAATCTATGTCGTCATTTTCCGTAACATATCTCTGATTTCTATTTGCGTTATATTATACATATGTGAAATATTCAGTGTTAATATATGCGTTGATTTAACTAAATTTATCACGTGGGAAAACATTCATCCATATATTTATATCGTCAAAATGTATTTATTTTATGAATATTATTGCGCGTACGTGAGCGATCGAATAAATTGCGAAAATTATTAATCGATATTTAAACAAACATCCAAATATTGATTACCGAATACGTGTGTTCCACCGTGTGCACCGGAGGCTCGGCGTATACCGGTTTATACGCCGTTTCGCTGCTACCAGCCGATGCTTTCGCCGCGGAAGCGCTCGACGCGCTCGCAACGCCGCTTATCAATCCACCCGCGATGCCGGTGAGTAAACTGGCCGATCCGGCATTGTAGCCTCTCTTTATCCTCTCCTGCATCATCGCGGCGTACTTGGGATCGCCGGTGATAACGCCGATCAGTCTCTCGTCGCCGACCTGCTTTGTCACGTCAGACTTCGTCTCTTCGGGAAGATGCTCGAGCTCATCCCAAAGTGTGCTTTGCTCCGCTTCGCTCTTCGTCTCATCCAAGTGATTCTGATCAACCATTTTCCAGATCTCCAGCAAACTTCGAGAGATCGGATTGTCCAATTCTCCGATAAATATCGTGGGATCGAGTTTCTCTTGATTCTCCGGAGATCTCCGAAACGCTTCTAATCGTTCGAGCTGCTGCGCCGCTCTCCTCAGCAGCTCTTCCTGCTCGGTCTCCACAGTTTCTGATCGCGCGACAATTAACAAGCACCACGTCACTATCAAGAGTTCCGTCAGCTGAAACGCACGGCGAAACGACAAATGCGAAGAATTATACATGTATATATAATCATCAATTTTTTTGTCACCTGAATTCTTTTCGTGTGTTAATTGAGGTTTTCGTGTCATATATTGCAAGAAAAACTTGCAAAATTATTTTAATACATATATAAATATTGTAATATATATATAAAATATATCTATAATATAAATATATGTAAAAAAATATAATCTCAAATTAAACGAGCAAGAGCAACTAACGATACGCTAGTATCGGAATTTATCATGAACTTCCGCGCTGAGAGCATTGACCGTGATAGTTTTTTTAATTACATCGAGATTGTTAAACGTCATAATTGAATTACTACGTCGTGTTTTGTGTTAGGGTCAAGTGTTGATTTCCGAATTATTCAAGCGTAAAGAGGAGCGCATGAGCGCGGCAAGTAGACCGACTCCCAGGTGAAAGTCACGCGACTACCGGCGGCGATTCCGAAGTGCGTTCGATGCATGGAATCGCCGCACCGTCCATCACTTGAGGCAAACTCAAAGCGACCTCGGGAACGTAGATGATTTCACACATATATCGCGTAAGACAAGCAAGAATAAACGTCACTAATTAGCAATAAAATGCAATGATATTGAGATTGTTGTGCAATTCAGCAACTTTCTGCGGAATAATCTCGTCTTGTTCCGGGAGCAAAAACCTTATCTTTCGTGTCAGTGAACAGAATAAGTAATTTCATTGCAATCGGAATCAGCTAATAAAACAGAAGAAGCTACGAGACAACTCCTCCTGGATTATCGCAATCTTGAGGAGGAAACTACAAAAAAATAAGTAAACAATAAAATTATTTCAAGATAAATTCAAGATAGACTTTATTAGAGATAGATTGGGCAATTTGAATAAAAAATCTGGCTTTTTACGCATCACAGAACACAGACGATCGAACACTCGAACGAGAGTGACCGTCGCAACCTTGATCTTGCGTGCACGCGAGTCGTCATTAGCTGACCCGATTTTTCTATCGAACGATGCGCGATCGCGCTTGTGTTTTCTAAAAACGCGGCAACCAAAATTCTAATGAGTTTTACTTCCGTGCCGTAAACGTGAAGTTCTGCGAAAGCTAATTTTCTCCAAAACTCTACAAAATAGAAAGGAGATAAAGAAAGACGAATGTTTAAACAGATTTCGTTTAGTGGACACGTGTCGAGAGTTTTACTATTCCTTTTAAACACGCTTGTCAACTTTTTCTTTTTTTGTTGCACATTAGTGACAAAATGAAAAGGTCATAATGTTGTATAAATTATCCAATATAAATCGAGAGAAATAAAATATTATGTAAAAATGTGAAAGCAGGTTATTCGAATATTTTTGAAATATTTATAAACCGTCTAAAGTGTTATACAAGTGGTGAAAAAGCAAGTCCTCATGAAAAATTCAAGTCTTTTCTTCATAAATAAAAAACATTAACGGATGAGAGAAGATTAGTCAAGCAAAAGTGAGTGGAGTATTTAAATTGTTTCTGCAAACGGAAGAGATGTATACTCGGAAAGTTTTGTTCAGAAAATCGAATCGCGAACGTCAGCTATTTGTGAGAAACGCGCTCAGACTCAAATTATCAGACAATAATAATAACTCGTTGAAATTAACTCGAATCTCTTCCCATTTTGTAGAAAGTAAAAAAATATACGGATACAGATCGTGGCGTCGTACACACACACACACACACATAGACGGACGTGTTAGTTATTGTGTTAGCAATTATTTCTTCACGGCTTGCAACCGTTAAGGAACCCGCGCGCAATTCTCCTCTTTGTTGCGTGTGAAACTCGCGGAAATCGAGTATGTACCGAAGGAAGGTTACGGCCAGACTTTGCACAACTTTCACGTGGATGAGAAGCGATGCGCCTGACTATCGAGCGGCGCATCGACGTGAAATTCACAAACAGCGGATGACAACAAACATCAGAAAAGAAAGAAATGAAGAAAATTACAATTTTTTTTTTTTTTCATAAAAACACTTTTCTATCTTGCTCGTTGTGAAACTCGCAAGCTTTCGTCTCATATAATTTGCGAAAGCTGCGGTATATCACCGACCAAGTCAGACGATACCGACTAATTGGAAATTAAATGAGAATGAAGAATTGCTTGTCTTTGCGCGTTTTTTTTTTTTGACTGGTTAGGTTCAAAATTATCAATTAACACTTCCACGTAAATCTTCACGGATTAACGCACACAACTGTGAAGCACGTACATATACCTTCATATTTGACTTTTACGGTACAACGGCGAAATGATCGCGGCACTCTCACTAAACTCACTGGCCATCACCGCGAAGTACATTCTCTCTTTATAGCGACTCCCACTTTGTCGATTATCAAGAAAGTGACATCCACTCTATTGAGTTTTCCAAAATTAAAACACGTTGCACAACACGCAAAGTAAGTTGCTGCTTAAATATTAATTAAACGGAAGTTTTTTCCTCGTCGTGAGTTAAATAACCAATCGAAAAAAAGCAAGGCGATGATGATATTTTAATTTTTGTGGTTTTTCAACATGTGTTTCGACTAACTTGTCGTCAATATTGGGTTTATTCATAAGATTTACACATTTTATAAATAAAATCTTAATAACAAAACGAAAAATTGTAATAGAATGACAGAAGACCTAAATATTATCGTATTTACTTGTTCTGATGTCTATTAAAAGCAAAAATGTCTCATTAAAAGATCTGCGATTTTACGATCGCCACGTGCTTTGAAATTTTAATGGATCGTCAATGTGACAAAACATAAATGTTCTCGTATTTACTATTCTGTTATCGATTTACAACTAAGAGCAAAGTGTCTCATTAAAATCTGCGATCTTACGATCAATAATTTAAATGGACCAGTGTATATACGACTCTCTCGTGATATTTGAATGTTTTGGTTACATTATCTGCTGAATAAATAAAATTACATAACGCGGCAGATGTAACGACACGTCTCAGAATCGTGTCGTAAGACGAGGTTGTAACGATAATAATAAATACGGATGTAATTAGCATTTTACCACAAAATAGATCGAGAAGTCAAGTGTTAGAAGTGTCAGAAGTGTTAGTTTGCTTTTGCGATTTTCATCGCGCTAACTTGTCACGATGCAGATTGAAATTTGTCACGCAGAATGTAATTACGCGTCATATTGGACGCGCGTTGTTAAGTACAATACATACACACCGTAGAAAGGCGGAAAAGAAAGGGCTTGAAGTGTCGCTTTTAAACAAAATTTCGCGAGTCCCATCACGTGAATGAAAGTAACACCGGAAGGAACGTGTCATCTCGGCAAACAGGGCTGCACGTTTCCGTCTTTGTCATAAGCATGTACGCGCATATGAATAATAAAATAACAAAAATAAGAGCGTCTACGTTGAACATTGTGGAGAACGAAGAAGAAAAAAGATAGAAAAATAAACTTACAGAAAACTAAGAAAAATGATATAATTAACAAATCTCTTCTCAATAAAACTGCCATTAATAATTGTAACTTTACTTAAGAGAAGTTTGTCAGAAGAGAACTTTGTCAAAGTAAACGTGAAATCTTTCGCTGCTTATATGTGAACTTACTTTAGAACTTGAATAAATAATTTTTATTGACATAAGTATATTTAGATAAATTTTTCTTTAAATATATGTTATTTATATATATATGTATTTTTTAAGGGTAAGCATTTTTTATTTACAAATGCAGTTTTCATTTATTTCATATCGCGAAATCATACTCGTAAATCGTTATTGTTCGACTTATCTGATTGGCAAGCGTTTGTCTGCCGACTCTTACTTTTAGTCGCGTATGTCGTCCACGCGGAATGAAATCCAAATCACTGCAGCGTGATGGTCTCTTTACCCCTATTGTCTTTCCGTCGATGTGGAATAGAAAGTATGCCGTTAACATACGTCCCCGGCTTACGTCCCGATTGTAATTCTCAGAGAGTGGGAGGAGTCAATTAGTCATGAAAATGGATTTAAGAGCTGTACTTTATGTTATCCGCGTAATGGGAAGATGATTGCCATCAACTGTGCACCGAGTTGTAACAACAACTCGGCAAATCCGAATGCTCTTCTCTCGCGGGCGTTTCCTGGCCTCATCGAGTTTGCAATCGTTTATTGTTTTCAATTATTTCTTATGTAATTGACGATTGGGCATTTTATACACACAATTTGGCATCGAAATATCAAAATTGCGACGATATAAAACGGACTAGTCAACAGATCATACTTACAGTTACACTTGTCAAATTTGATGAAATTTAGAAATGTAAATCACTTAATTGCGGCAGAAAAAAAAGTCGATAATAATAACAGCAAGAGCAAATTTCTTAATCGAATACAAAACAGCGTAGGCACTAGTGATATTTGATTTGTTTAAGTCTATTACAATTACATAATGTTGAAAGAAGTTTCCACTTACCTAGTTTTCAAATATCTTGACGGAAGCGGATACATCGATAATTTTCATGCGCAACGAGAAGTTGCACACGACGTTCTGTCAGAAAGATAACACTCCAATTAGTTTGTCATTGCTTTCATACTTACGCCATTTATTGCGGAAAATATGCGTATGTAATGACTTCAGAAGTATTTATATCGTATTATTTATTAAGTAAATTATATTCTAATAAAAAAATTTTCTCTTTTCGAAACAAGAAAAATTAAATTTCAAAATAATGAGAAAAATGAGAAATTATTTATTATTGAGAGATGATGAAAATAAGAAACAATCTTTAAAAACAATCAGTAGTTTTGTTTTTTTCTCTTCTCTTTCTGAACGTGACGATATCTATATCGTTATCGAAACTTGCCGGCAGTAAAGAAGGACGCGTGCTCGCGCAAAGGCAGATTTAGTGAAGAGGAGACAAATATCAATAAAATACGTATTGGCATAGTGAAAATATGTAATATAAACATATTTTATGCAATATATGAAAACTTATAGATACACAACACGGCTTTGTCACCACCGATACCACCGCCACTCCCAGCACCTGCTCCACCTCCTATCATCATCAGTAATTAATTATATATCTTCATCTTTTTGATTTAAAAAAACTCTCCTATACATTGTATTTGAAACAACGTGATACACGTATGTTATTAAAAAAAAAAAACCAGTTTAAATTGCAAGAACAATTTATTAATTAATTCTCAAAAGAAGCAAAAACAATACCGAGATTAAAATTATTTCTCAATGTCCTACTGAAGATTTGTTCGTTCGATTGAGCTTTGTTCTTGAAAGGGCGGATTGGGGGAGGACGGCGATGTAATTCAAGCCCTCGGAATCATCTCGCCCTTCGGCCGAGGATGTGTATTAGTTGTGGAGGGCGAAGAGCAGGGCGAGAGGGGCGCGCGGTGCAAGAAGTCTCTTCTCGCTCTCACTCTCAAACTAATTTCCATGTTACGTGTTACAAATCAGTGCGCACGGCGTACAATCGTACAATCCAAGATTATATCATATATATACAAAACAATCTTAAACCGCTGAATCTGTGGGTAAAGAACGCGCGATTAAGTTCATCTACCGCGGCTGGTCTTCCTTTTCCGTCTTTCACTTTTTCTTCAGCTTCGCGTGCGCGAAATCGTGAGAAAAAAAAACATCATCAAAGTTCAGATTTGGTTTCGTACATATGTGTATATATATGTATGTATACATACATATCGATTCAGAACCGAATCCGTGCAAGATTAGCTTTCTTCGAGTTTCTTCGTTTAAATAACGCATACATCGGCCGCGAAATTCAGCCGTCGATACCGCGCACTGACGCCGAATCGGTTCAGAATCGATATCTTGTGTAAATAAGCACCATTGCACAGCCTAAACGAGGCGAAACACTCCCTTTCTCCGGATCTTCAGCGCTAATCCGCCTCGAACATGTGTTTATATACGCGTATTATTTCTCGGTGCGAACAAAACCAACCGCGGTAGAGAAAAAAGCGAGAGAGGCTTTTTTTTTTTTTTTTTTTTTTTTTTTTTTTTTTTTTATCGGCGGATAGGCGAATAGAGATTAAAAATCTGAGGAAGATTAAGGTACTCTCGATGACGATTAATTATTATTATTTTTTTTTTCGTGCGTAGTCGCTCGATAGTTTGAAAAAAGACGAAGGACGAAGTATATGCGGCCAGACGAAGTCGCGAAAGTTTCCGAAGTCTCGAAAGGATCTCTCCGGGCGATCCTTTATTCTCGAAATGACGGATTTGCATTCACATCGGAGCAATCCTCTTGCGACGTCGAAACTTTGATGCCCTATCACAAGAGAATAACTCTCCGCGCGGAATTCTCTGCCCAGATGTAAGCGCGAGCGAATCGCGCCAAATTTACCTCCCCGCGTTTTCGATCAGTTCACGGCGCTGTGAGAAGTCGATGTATCATATAAATGGAACCGCGGACTCACGTAAATTTACGATAGCGTGTGTGACACACCGGCTGATTACGACTCGCGAACACGGAGAGAGAAAAGAATAACGGCGGCCCGTTACACGCGGCGCGTTTGTTCTCTCGAATGAGAAAATAATTTCAACCGACTCTCTTCACTTCCTCTTCCTATTCCAGCTACGGAAATACTCGTATGTACGAAAGCGCGATATATCTCTCGAAATATTTCATCGTTCCTAGAACGATATATAATTGTTTTCTTTTTTCTTCAAAAACTTCTCTGGGTGAAAGTTCTTAGACCACGACGATTCCTTCACCTCAATTTCACAACAATGATATATTTATTTAATTCTCGAGTGTCGTTTTCGCCGCTGCTCTCAACTTTTGCTTAATGATTCGGAATTATGAAGAAGCACTTTTCTCTTGCATAAATTTAATAACTGGGCGCAGACACTAAAGTATAAAATGTTACATATACATATGTTTTGCCGATGCGAGAGATGTGACGTGTGTAAAATATCTTTTGCGTAGTTTTTTTTTTTTAATTTTTTTTCGAGGGAAATCGAAGTCGTTGTCGAAATACTCGCGCGACCGATTGATTGTCGCGTGACACTTTTTGAATGTGTGTGACTTGCGAAACAGATCGCTCACGCATGTGCTCTTCGTTTCGTGTTTTTCGTGTGT
>QVOB01001200.1:0-14136 GCA_014839585.1 Pseudomyrmex concolor | reverse complement strand
TTTTTTTTTTTTTTTTTTTTTTTCTACGTAAACGTGTTACACTCGAGTGTTTGTTTCAACTCAATGTTGCTTCAAAGAGAAAACCCGTGTGCCATATCAACACGTTTGAAACACGCATGGACGCGGAATCTGCGGCGTATCTTTTTGAGATATGAAGTTCGGGTTTCATCATTAGCTCACGTGATACAGTCCGTAAATATAGAGGTGCGGTGCGGTGTGTGTACGTGTATTCAACGGATTGATATACTTTATCGGATAAGCGTGTGGACGTCGCCTAGCCTAGGTGTCGATTAATCCGTATACCTGTCAAATCAAGATATGCAGAGCGTGGCATGTCCGATATACGCCGTGTAACTAGGGAGAAGCGTTGCGAAATTCGACTCCTCTAGTAGGATTATATTCGCGTAGTTGAAGGTAATCAACGAGGAGGGGATGTGAATCCATTTTGACGCAAAGTCGGACGACGAGATCGAGTTTAATGACGATGAGCAATTTAATTTCATAATTGTTGTTGCGGTTTATTATTCGAAATTAATTACGCTCTTGTGCGAAATATATGTACGCGCGCGCGCGCGCGCGCACACACACACACACACACACACACACACACACACACACGCTTCGCGCTTTTGCACAATGTGTGCGCGCTACGTGAAATTAAAACGGGCAAAATCAATTCATTGCGATTCGGGTTAATATACCCGACGTTAACTTTTCTCATTGTCGTCCTTCGTGCGTAGTAATTCAATATATTATCCCTCCGGTAGAGAGTGACGGCACGAGAGATCGACTGCCGTTCGTATTTAGTAGCGCTTTAATTGAGGCGCCATTTGAGCATACCAATTTGATTTGACTGATTCATCTAATTAACCTTTACCTCTTCCCGGAAGTTGAACCGAAGCGCGCGCGCAGTTCGTAGGACGCTCTTCTACTCGGAAAGTTCGCCAGAGAGAGGTTGCTCCGTTATCCCTCTCTCCTTCCTGTGATTTGTGAAATTCTGGCATTTCTCTCTCAAGTGGTTCATTAGCCGGCGAGCCGGTTATAGAGGGAAAACACTCCCGCTTACATTACAGATTATTTTTACAGCGGACTCATCCCTTTTGAAAATTAAAATCCACGTGTTACGCGCCGCCGTGCTCGTAAGACCGGGAGTTAATGGGATAAGTGTTCTTAAAGCGTTATATAAAAGAGGGCCACCGGGAATTAAACGCATCTTATCAAAAAAATTTTTTTTTTTTTTTTTTTTTTTTTTTTTTTTTTTTTGAAAGCGAGCTAATGCGATCGACGTAACGAGTTCTATAAATTTCAAATTTTCGAGATGTCGGATTTTGTTGGGAGAGCATAGCGAAAAAGATTTTACTTCATTATTTTCTGTAAATTACTTGAGGCGCGTCAAGAGTGTCGTAGTTCGAAGAATCGAACTACCAGACAAAAAATCAAATTGCTTCTTTTCTGATTTTTTTTAAATTTAATAACGCGTATCTATGACAAAAAGCGCAACTTTGTCTATTAGGACATGCTAAGTAGTAATGGTCGTAAAAGTTCTTTGAATAATTGCCTGACTGAAGTTGGATTTTATGATACTCTTGAAAGTGGAGATCAGATACAAAGCGCGGCGGGTGATATTTTTATGAAACGTAAGTTGGGTGTATATATATATATATATATATATATGTGTGTGTGTGTGTGTGTGTGTATGTACGCTTGCCGACGTCATATTTTACATCAGTTTTGTGCCACCAGCGAGCGCAAGGCACAAAGGACCTTTTCTACGCAATATTTTTATGCGACATCCAAGGCAAATTAATTAAAATTATCTTTCGTGCGCAACAGTTTTAAAGAAAACACGTCGTATTCTCGTTATCACTGTAATGCTGTCATTAAATTACGCTGGGAGCAAGTTGACATGCGTATACAATCAAATGTGTCTCGCAAAATGACATAAAAATGATGATATCCTTCAAGTTATGAACGAAAGCGTGATTCAAAATATTTACTCAAATCTCGCGGTAGAATTAATGCGAATAATTTCGGTTTTTTACGTCACTTTGCCAACTCAATTAAAAAAGATTGTAAATATTCAGAGTTTACTTAATTATCTTTTTTGATTATTTTATTTCCTAATTCTGATTCTTTATCATGGACAATTATCATGGGCTCTCAAAATGAGATTAGGAAGCACATCAGAAATGATCAAAGCCACACAGATAAGAGGATCGGATTTAGTCATTAGGATACTGCATAACATTGTTGCAACGTCATGTTATTATCATCAAAAGCATTACTGATAAGTTCAATTTTGCAATAAGAGCGGCTATTACATTGGCACACACGAGAGTCTACATTTATTTCGAGATAATCGAAAAGGAATCAGATAAAAAAAAAAAAAAAGATTAAATAGCATGTTAAATAACGGGTTTGTTGTTATTATCCCGCATCAAATAAGATACAAACTTATAGCATATACATATAATTATAATATTTGTAGGGCATTATAATATATGTAAAAGCCTATTTATATATTGAAATATATTAAAAACAAGTGTTCTGCTAATGTGTTTACACGAATCACAAATCTTGTAAATGATTATTATGCGCACGCCGTCATTGTGCAATGATTACACCCGTTAAAAGTGATATGTATTTCCTGATATGTATTTATGATAATATATACAATATGTGCCTATGATACTTGAATTTTTTCAGAAAGAGAGAAACAGAAAGAGATAGATTTTTGTTTAAAAAGCTTATAACGACGTATTATGAAATTTTTTTCAAAGAATTAGCTTGTAAAGCAAACGTTTCATTGTTATTATATTACGCGTATATACTCATTATTATTTATTCATTATTGTATATTACATTACGTTATTATATATATTCATATAGTGCATATACTCGATTTAATTACAATTTTTTTAAACTCTCATATACAGAAGTGATGGTTGATCATCATATATACATTTATGTGATCTGCACTTGTTTACAGTCTCTCTTTCTCTCTCTCTCCTCTCTCTCGTTGCATCCATAACGGAGTAATTGTTTGGAACGACCCTCGAGGTCAGCATCCCGTTTATCTTCTTCCTGTTTGCTTTGGCCATGAGGCTATCAAATTATCATGCTCCTATCGAGATTATCCAACATAGTCCGATTTTGAGGCACTTCCGTCACTTCGCGTTACATTGAAAGTAATTCAGGCAGACCTGTGATTTTGACATGCGCTATTTGTTATTTAGTCAGCGTTAATGAGTAAATTTTTGCGTTCAAATGTATCTGTCGCCACAACGTATCTATGTACTTAACAGTCGAATAATAACAAAATTCTATGACAAATTTGCTGTAAATTTCTGATGATTAACGCGCTTGAAAAATGCCTGTATTTCGGTACTTTATTCATCGCACGAATTGATTTGCAGCTCTCCCTTGTTTATCGTGAATGCAATCGCTATGAAATCCAATGCGCAATGTGTGTGCGCGCGCGTGCAACAAGCATGCAAATCCCTCGAGATATTTAGAAGAATATTTCATTAGTCTACCCTCGCGAAACGAGCTGCTCTTTGCTCGTTTCGAGAGTTCACATTGCAGTTTGCTTCGAAATATTATTGTTTTCGTTTAATCCAATTCAACAGCTGATCGTAAATACGTGAATGACGACGGACAAGGCGTGCGTGCGGAGTGATGAGTGAATAGCGGTAACTCTCCATTCGGCTTATTCGGATCGCGTTTATCTTTTTCCTCTTTTTTTTTTTTTTTTTTTACTTGCAAATAAAAATGTCATTCCGCGTCTGTGCGCGACCGAATATCCGTACTGAAAGAAAATATTTTTCGAGCTGACTATTTCAACGGTTTGTAGCGATTCTACGAAAACTTGGATGAATATGGATGCGTCGAATTCACATTCGCTTTATCTCGTAAGCCACGCGCGTGGCTTTATCGCTATATGAAACGGCAGCCGGTTTCACTCGGAAAAATAAATTTCTCGACCGTTCCCCTCGACAAATGTCTAAACGCTCTTCCCTTTCTCTTTCTCTCTTCCTCTCTCCTCTCTCTCTCTCTCTCTCTCTCTCTATCTTTAGTCCAGAATTTTATCTCGTTGGTGCATTAAATCGCGCATGGTGCGCACCGCCATGACGTTCATGCGACGCGATGAATACACGAGAGCTCTCGTACGAGAGCGCGTCACAACGCTCGTAGTCGATTAAAACCGACATTGACGAAAAACACGTGTGAACATTGGCGTTCACGTATAAGCGCGCGCGTTGTCGCGCGTATGGGCCCGCGGCGCGCACAGGTATCGTCGTGCGGAATCGTTTGTAATCGTCCGAAAACTCATTAAACCCTCTCTTTCTCTCTCCCCACTTTCCCCGCATATTGCGATTATTATTTTCGCGTCGCCGGCTCTTCTTGTTTCGCTCGCGGAATTAACGTAATGATCAACACGTACCGCGCAAATAACACGGAGAAAAAGCAATTAAGTGAAAAGCAGCGGTGATGGGATTAAAGCTTTTTGAATGAATCACGCGTCCCGACGCGGGAATAATGCGCCGCGTTGCAAGTACTCAAGAGTGGTGCAGGCGGGAATATATTTTTTTTTCCGTTTTCGCGCGCGATTCAACAAATTGGCGCGTCGTTTCGGGTCACGCGCGCATATCTGCGAGAAAAGCGTTTATCGACCGGCCGACAAGAGACGCAAAGGATCCAGCAAACTGCCGCGTTTCGTTCGACCTCTCTCTCTCTCGCGCGCGCTCTCCCGTTCGGGAAATAAAACAATGCACCGGCGAACAAGTTGGCGAAGTGGCGGCGAACTCGGCCGACGACAAGAGGCTCGGCGCGGTGATTGTGCGTGCATCATTTATTTGTTGTCGCGACACAATAATTCTATTTCCCGGGCGTTCCGATTAATCATTGGCCCCTCCCTCACGCAATCACTCAGCGCTGTGTTTCGAATCTATTTCCGTCATTCAGTTCTCCAGAAGTGACAGAGCGACGAGACGATGGCCTCACTCGCGTGTAGATACACAAACAACGCCTCGCGACACACGTTGAATAGAATTAGATCGAGGAGTTCGATTAATTTTACGCGCGCGCGCGCGAGTCTCACACATATCCTCGATAAATACAAAAAGACATATGATTAATAAAAAAACTGTACATCTCGTCTATGAAGTCGTTTAGCTGAGTTTTTTCAGGAAAAAAAATGAAGCTAAATTTTCTAGGAAAACAAAAAAATAAAATCGAGACAATTAGAAGTCAAACCGAAAATGCACAAGAATGCGAATCGTGATCATCGCATTCTCGTTCACTTGACTGCTATTAACGGGCTATTTACTGATCTGTAATTACCGTTCCCGAGCGATTCCACCGGATCCACCGGCGATCTCATTCTCACTGTCCGCTCTTGATGGTACATGTGTCTACACGGACACTCGACCAACTATCCTTGCTGAATTCAATTTCCCTGAGTCCACAGCGATGGATCGCAGGTGCGTCAAGTTGCCCGAGGCAGAGATTGCACGACGGGAAAAAAAAGTTATCGCAGTTTCTGCTTCCTTGATCGACAGCTATCGCAAATTGATTTCCGCTTGATATTTTGACTTCTAAATACTACTGTTAGTTTTGTACGTAATAAAAAAACATCATTAGAGATGTGCAACATAAATAGAAGAATATTTTTCACAACTCTTTACAAGATAATATTTACTTGCACAATTCAAGATAAAGCTCGCGATGTTAATCAAAAAGAAATTTAAACATTCATCGGGAAATACACACGCCGTCGTCGGGAAACATTTGCGAGGAAAAACGCGCTCGGACGATGCCCAAAATCGGCTAAAATTGTCCGGCGAGCTCGTTTCGCGGCTCCGAACACAGAAGGTCGAAGGTGTATCGATCTGGCAATTGTGCCGACGACCGCGGAGTAATCGCGATGGAGTCAATAATCCATGATCCGTTTAGCCGGGGGAGGGAACAGCTCTATTCCGACGTGTAATTGGGATCAGTGCTTATCTGTTGGCGCAGAACCGTGTTCCAGCCTCCTCGCATCCGCGTCATCCTGCCTTCGCGCACACGTTCTTCTTCCTTCACGCGGTATACGTGTTATATATATATATATATCTCTATGTACCTCTTGCAATATTTGCGCCGGGAATTAAAGCGCGGGATCAATCCGCTCGCGACGTGTAATCCGACGTGATTGATTCGCGACTTTTGAGAGCGAACGAATTCTCAAAAATAGTCATGACCACCGCGTCGTCTTTGAGGATGAGACGCGATTGCGATGCAGGCGAGTGTCCGACGTACACGTCGGCGTTTACTTCGGTCTCGCCTTATTCGCGGCAACGTGACGTAAATAGCTCTGTTTAAATAATCCCTGTCACCGCGAACGAAGACAGACCGGCACGGGAGTGCAAAGCGGAGAATGCGCGCGTTTACAACGGGAATGAGTACATTCCCGGCGACGAACGAACGCCAGGACAAGAGAACGCCGTAATGATATTCAGAACTTCCCAACGCGCGCGCAGGAGGAACGACAAACATTTCGCGATGGATATACGCGGAGACACATTTCACGTTGCGGCGCACATGCTGGCGTTGCGTTTGCTGCTCCCAAGCAGCAGCAGTCTGTCACGAGTGATGTGTCGCGCAAAACCAAACTGTTTCGCGTCGGTAAGTTCTCCGTGCCGATACAGCGAAATGCCGGAAATGAGTTACTTAGAGCACGTGCGGTGTCACGCGTCATTTGCCGGATTCTGGGCGCGGGATCTCTCGGATACTCTCGGATGTTCTCCTTCTGATTTCTCTCCGTTGTGTTGCGAGTTCGTTGTGAGACGAGAGACTCGATGTCGCATTTTGTCGCGCTACAAGCACGTGTGTTCTATTTTACACACACACACACACACATTGGTAAAATATTTTATAAAATAATTTGATATGCGTTCATTTTAATTTTGATCGTCTGTGTAAAAATTAACGTGTCCTTTGTGTAAATATTGGGTAAATGTTCGTGACATTATTCGGATTTCACATAATTGCCAAAAAGCGTATTTTTCATATTTCCGCAAATAGTTTGTTTTTACTTAATTTAACGGATAAATTGTTAATTTTGCAGTATGAAATCTCACATACAGAGTTTATTATGTATATCCTTTAATATTGCGCGACGGAATGAATTTAGCGTCACCGATCGCGATAATCTCGCGCCGTTCTTCCGTTATTACACGTGCGCAGCAATAGCGTGGTCGAGACGATAGGTATATAAAAAAATGTTGTTAATAGGTCACTTAACATTTAACGTTTCGTCCTGTTTCAGAGGGACCGAGCTTCAGCGAGCCAATAGCAAACGTGACGGTTCCGGTGGGAAGAGAGGCTATCCTTTCCTGTGTCGTGGCGAATCTTTCCACGTACAAGGTAAGCTGCCAAGCACACGCATGACACCTTTTAATCTTGCGCCATGTCGATTTCGCCTTTTACCTTAGCCGAACGGAGTGCAAATATATATAATGCCGGAAATATATTTTCTGGAAAATATACATATTCTTCGAGATACCGTCCGAAGTATACGCGCGCGTATGTAAAATATTTTGACTCACCTTTCGCGCTAAAGACGGATATATTTTTACTTGAAACACCAGACAGATTTTTTTAAATAACAGTAAATTGTTTTTTTAATGTCAAAAAATGCGAAACAGAACGAAGAACAGCAAGTTTCTGATGCAACGCGAAGTCGCTGCAAAGTTTGTCGTGACGAAAAATGCAAAATTGTGCGCTGATAAACAAAGTTTAATTTAGCTGCCAGTTACAACTGGCGTAGTCCCGCGGCAGACTTCATTGCCGCGAATATATTCCTCGGCACGCTGCAGAAACGTGCACGAATGGATTCTTCCTCGGTGTGACAAACATCGCTCATGCGGTCCGCCGGGTTCGCGCAAAGTCTGATGAATTAAAGTTCATTCATCATGCGGCAAAAATTTATCCACGTTGCGTCTCCGCTGCGTGACGTCTATCTTTTGTTGTGCCGCATGACAAATTGCAAACTGACGCAAATCTACGGAATCGAAAACAATTCGCAAACA
This sequence comes from Pseudomyrmex concolor, assembly GCA_014839585.1. NCBI lineage: Eukaryota > Metazoa > Arthropoda > Insecta > Hymenoptera > Formicidae > Pseudomyrmex > Pseudomyrmex concolor. Next base: position 6,064 of record QVOB01001200.1, on the reverse strand, counting down.
ACTTCGTACCGACGGTTTTGTTGTAACATTTATAACTTTTTTATTATTGTCGTAACTGAATTAGCAATACACTTCCTGTGTGTGCGAGTGTGCGAGTGTGTGTGTGTGTGTGTGTGTACCTACTTCTAATTTTACTTTACCTAAAGTGTAAATGTGTTTTTGGAACAGCGGATAGAGATATCACGCGCGAATATCAATCAAATTCACGTGAAGTAAAGACAGATTTCAAATTGACGAAAGAATTGGTGACGACGATTCTAGCAAGCCGTGCACTTCTCGCCGTATGTATTTCGGAATATCAGTGCCGAGTGTATTTCTGTATATACTCCTCGCGCGTCGTTTTCGCTACTTTTGACTTTCGTTTCTCTCTCTCTCTCTCTCTTTCTCTTGAAAGTATATTGCCAGAATTCCATTCTTACTTCGAATCTTTTGGGAGGAACGTCAAATAATGCGACTTTTGCCATTACGCGAAAAACATTCGCCGGATTCCTGCGATGTTCACATTCTCAAGATGTTCACCAAGACGCTGCGAATTCTCTCGGCGGTGGATCACATATTTCGCGATCCGGCGGCGCAGTTTTGGAAAACCTCCGCTTCTAGTGCGCGCGCGAAGTATTGCGCTCTGCAGAGAGAGAGAGAGAGAGAGAGAGAGAGAGAAGTGATACGCGATATTAAACACGGCTGAAATGCATGCCGCACGCGTGTCGCGAGATATTCGAACGACGCGGCTTAATCGCGCGGCGAACGTGATTAATTTGCGTGATTCATTGCGCGAATTTCTCGAAGTTCAACGAGCTATTTCTCGGATATCTTCTCGGATATATTCTCGAACACGTTCTCGAACGAAGTCGTGGATCCGTTTTTACAAAATAATATTTTTTTCTTGCACGAGATTTAAGAAACTAGGAACGAGGAAGAATATCAACGTGTTGAAATAGATTTTGCGCGTACGAAGCGAAAATATTTGGATAACGATCTGTTTGACAGACTTAGAACGGGCTTAGTTTAAGTACAAGTCAGGTTAAGCCAGGATATTGCGCAATTACGGCTCGCGGAGGACGGAAAGGCGTTCATAACGCGCTCTCGCGCTTCCTTCGCAGCTTACGTAACACCATAACGCCGGGGAATAGCGTTTTAATCTCAAAATATATTATTCGGAAATTAAAGGGGTCCAACGAGGCGAGAGGCACGCCACGGTGCGGTAAGGAAAGCTCGAGAAACGAGCTGTTGCGAGAGGAAATGCCCTGTAATTATGCGTGATTGTCTTGCAATTAGCGGAAGCGGCCAAATTATTATTCATTGCGTAGTTCAAAGAAAAGATGTATACGTGGTGTGTGCACACATCTTTCACGTAGCACGTGTGAATTTATATAATGGAATAAATTTAAAAAACGACACTACGAAGAGAGAAAAAGAATAAATTTATAATTTCGCGTTTATTAAAATAAATTTAATATTATAATATTACAATATTCTCTCGGCTGTATGTGCCTGTTGATTTTTTGCGCTATACTACATTTTTTAATGCATCGCGCGCGCATTGTAAAAAATATTACAAATTCTTCTCACTTAAAAACAAAAATATATATATAACACACAAACAACTCCGCAACATTTCAGAATTGTAATCCATGAAATTTTAAAGCCGAAGTAACCGTCGCGCTATAACGACGATTAAAACCTCCCGCACGCGCAGTATATATCTCGAGAGTTAACGATTTATCCCGTCAAATTCCCTGGCGCGAAACTCACCTGTACGGGAGTAACTCCATTTCGTGGAGCATTCGACAACACAACGGAGTCTTAAATGGGTAACCTGGCGAAGATTTGCGGCGCCTTAAACGACAGTAAGCGGCGAAAGTTTACAGCGTGCGGCGAGGCGCGCGCATGCAAGTTCCGCCTTCTCTCGTTCCTTCATATATCGCGTCGAATTGCGAGAAGAACCAAGAGAGAGAGGATGAGAGAATCGGTCGAGAGCGCGAGGCGCTCTCGAAATGAGAGGCGTATCTCATCCGACTGAGAAGAGAGAGAGTAAGAATTTATTTAGGCGGAATACGAAGAAATATTTCGGAGCAAATGGAATACCGATGATCACTTTTTCCACGTCGGAAACAAAGGCGGGCCGCGCGCGCGCTCGAGCGCACAAACTCATTACGCCGCGGCGGCGGCGGTTTCTTCGAGCCGAGGCACTTGTTCTGATTCTTTCTATTGTCGAACGCATTGAAGCAAAATAAATAAATTACCGCGAAAACCCTAATGGATCGAGAAGTCGACAAGAAGTCACTTTCGCACGAACGTTAACGAAATATCTACCGATTTCGATCCTCGCCCCGTGTCACGCGGACTGTCTCACGGTATTTAACAGCAATATTAAACATTTCGTCGAAGAAGAGCCGGCCTCGGCGAAAACGGCCTGCGTAACGTAAGAATAATATATTCTAATATGTCAAGGCAGCGCTACGTCACGTAATACCCTAATGTAATTTTGCGTCACGTATTACGCTGGCCGGCGAAATTTCGCCGCAAACAAGTTCGCGCGCGAGAGGCTTGCGCTTGCATCACGAGGCAGTTATGAGTAAGTGGCGGGCAGACGAAGGAGGAGGAGGAGATGGAGGTGCATGAGGTTGAGGAGGGTCGACCTTGTGTGATGTAGGATCCTCTGCGTGTTGGTACACGTGAATGTTAATCAGAATGGGATTTACATATGAGGCTCGTATTACCTGCTAGTCGGGGCAGATGCACCGGTAGGAGAAGATAACGGTCCCTGGAGAGAACGGAGAGAGAGAGGGTTGATTTCGGAGGAGGTGTCGAGAATACGTTGATGTGTGTGTGTGTGTGTGTGTGTGTGCGCGCGCGCGAGGCCGCGAGAGTTGCACACAGCCTATCTGTAATAACGTGCCACGTAAGACATAATTATATATCACGTCGGGATTATTGCCGCATTTACAGTCCGCTCGCGCCAACAATGAGGATTCGACAATGTTGGCTAACCCCTTCCATCTCTCCCTGTATTCACATAACTATCGCGGTCGGCCGCGATATATCCCGTCATTTTGCGCGCGACCCGATTGTTGAGGGTCGGAGAAGCAGATAGAGCGAAGTTTATCTCTCGGCTGCGTTTTGCCCGCGCTGCTGTTTACCCGCCCGGCTGATAATAATTATGTAGTCTGCGAGATGATCGCGCATAAAACCGCGCGTTACGATTATTACCATTGGACCCCCCGTTATGTGCGTTAAGCGGCGACATCCCGTGCACGTGAGAAACGGGCGACCGAACGAACCGACGTCATGAGCGATGAAAAATTGTCTCCTGATTACGGTTTAATCGAACTTTTGAATTATTGATTGGAGTTTCATGCAAATTCGGAAACCCATAATGGTAGCTATCAAGCGGTTAATCACATTTCGCGCGATCGATACTTGCCGACTATTATATTCGCGCGGTACTGTCGTCGCGCGGTTCCTGCGACTAATCTAGCGCGCACTCGATTTACACGCCCGCGTTGAAAAAGGAAGCGCGTGTGTAACATCGCGTCCCCCCGGGGGAGCGCTTACCGTCGCGTGTGATTAGACAGACGGGGGATATATATCTGCGAGCGCGCTATCAAGTGTCCCGGCTATCAGCTTGCGCGCTTGTATGTCATCTACGCACGTTGCCGCTAATGCGTCGCGAAATCGATCCAACAACTCTCTCCCTCAGGTTGTGTAGAATTTGAAGTAGCATCGATTTCCTCTCTCGTTAATTAAAGCAAATGGAAACTCTCTCTCTTCGATCGCTTATCGATACGCGCGGCTTGTATAACTCCGTCGAATCGCGCCGCGTTCGCTTCTGTCGTCGTAAATTCACACCGAAGATCCCTCTACACGATCGTTGTCGTTCGAAAGACGACGCGAAATTCGCCGTCGCCGGATTCCATCGACCGAAACACAATAGACAGAGTCCCGGGCGTTATTGCCATTGTCTGCATATTGTCACGCTCACGATCTCATTCGCGCAGTGTTCGTTCCCGGGGCATGTGCTCTCACAATCACTGCGACGCGTCTCCCTTAGACTCTCCGGAGGAGGACTTTAAAGTACTGTTCCTGACGTCCGCAGAGCGTATGTTACAATTACATGACATAACTTACGTCCGTGTTAGAGCGCGTTGCAACGGACGTGCGGATTTCCGAGGAAGTACATCCCCCCGACAATTATTACATGCGCAAACAGAGAGATTTTCCGGAAAAATTCATGAAATTTTCCATTTACATTGATTTATAACAATGTAAATAACGATGATAATAATAATTCGAGAGCTCGCAGGAGCTTGTTGTCTTCTCCCGTACGGAGAAAAGTCACGTTTCTTCTTCGGATACTTGTTGAAAAATATCAGACGCGGACGAACGGTTCGGGCAATCGAAATAAACGAAACGACTCTCGGAGCTTCGTGTTTCGGGAAGCCGTGAAAACGAGACATTTTCCATTTGATCGAGTGCGCGCGGGGAGGTGAGGATCCCCCGCGTGGCCACTTCCCTTCAGATTACATTCGCGATCGTGTCCCGTAATCCTACCGAGGACATCGTCCGCAACGTCGTCGTACGGCGAAAGTGCGGAAAAGCGGGCGACCGTGAACGTTTTTCATGGCTCTCTTAAAATCGGGCGAGCTTACTCGCCACTGCCGCCGCCGCCGCCGCCGTTGTCGGCAGGATCAAGTAGAGTTTATGTGAGGAACAGCCGGTTGTGCCCGGAACCTGTTACTGGAATCTTGCAAGCGGACATCGACTCTACGAAACGGCGTCCGGGAAAATTACGTCAGAGAAACAAGTCTGCTAAAGTATTCATCACGTATAATGGAAGGGCGCCACTAATTTACTCGGTTGTCGGCAAATGTGTTTGTGTGTGTGTGTGTGTGTGTGTGTGTGTATATGCGCGCGCGCGTATGGTCAAATGTGCGCGTTGTGTGAAATATCGACTCTTCCGATTCGCGTGTCGGAACTTTATTACGTACAAAATTAACGGAGCTGTTATTTCCTATTTTCGGGAGTTTTTTGCTCGTTGCAAATCTCTAACGAACTGCGTCTAACGAACTGTGCGTATAATTCATTGGCTCTGATAAATGATAGATCCGACGTGGGATGTAATCATGTTCCCGGCGCTGGGGTCGCGTTTACTTGGAGAGCCCGTTCTTGTCCCGTATTTTTTACCCTGAAAGAAAACGAAAGGTATATCTACGCGCACAAAAAGGAGCTTTAACTTTCGCAAACACACACACACACACTTCTTGAAACATATATATGTATATATATATATCGATCCTCTTCCGGTCTAATTAGTTTCAAGGTACAAGTGGTACTAATTAAACGCAGCATATTTATTCCGTTGTAAACTTACAAGCGAGAAGTAGGTCGGAAAATATTCATTCTCAATTTATCATCTCGCTCTCGTGAGATATACACGCGGCCTGTGCGCGACCTGACACGGCTTTGCATGAATCAATATGGACATTCGTCTTCATTTACTTTGCTTTGCATAAACATCACAATTTCAAGTCTCAATTCGGATACACGTAACTATACAATATGTGTTTTTGTGAAGAAAAATAGAACAATTATTAACCCTTTCTTCGGACGGACTTCAATAACAGTTTACTACTTGAACAGACGATGGGTCTACCCACGCGCCTTTAAAATCGAATGACTCCGCGAAGAATCAATATTTCTTCAATTTGTTTTTTTGAATCAAAAGTGTGAGCGATTCTGCGTTGATCAAAAAATTGAAAAAATCTCTAGTAGTTTAAAACTGTTAAAAAAAGAAACTAATCCCAACTAGAGACATCGGTTTAAAATTTCTGGGTGGATCTGGGAAATCCATGTCAGTTCACGAAAGGTTAATACCACTTTATTACTAATTTCGATTTAAAAAAAATGTTATTCTTATTAAACAATATGTGTGCATCCTGTTGTGAAGCTCAACAAATACTGTACGTCCTTGACTATCTTTTGCAATAATATTTTTTCGTTTATCGGAACGCGTAATTGATAGAGTTAACGTGTCGGCAGAAAAATAAGGTGCCGACTTTGCGCG
>QVOB01001199.1:0-23750 GCA_014839585.1 Pseudomyrmex concolor | reverse complement strand
GAAGAAAGTTTTTTTGCGATTTCTGTATTTTTTTGCGGAACAAAAGTATCGGCTTATTGAGATTTTGTTTTGTTTTGTTTTTTTTTTTGTTTTTTTTTTTGTTTTTTTTGTGATCAATTTCAAAGCGGATTTTGTCGGACTTTTGACAGGCGAGAGGGGTGGAATATCGCCTCGTAATTTCGTTCTGACCGCAGGCCGCGACGAGTAATTACAAACCGTTAGAACACAAATTGAGGTGGGTGCTCATCGTTGTTCTTTTCACATTTTTAGAAAGCGGTTGGAAAGTGAGAAAAGAAACTTTCTAATAAAACTATTACAAATACAGCTCGAAATCTGCTCTTGCTCCGGTGTTATTAACAAATATTAAAAATTGCAATAAGAACCCGCAAAACGCGAAGCGCCGTACAACGTATCTTCCAATATAATCTTTTACTTCGCAATGTGAATTCACGCTTGATCAATGACTTGACGAGCATTTGTCGCAGATGTATTTTGTTTTTATAGAGAACAAATTTTATTTTTTAATAAATACACATTTCTCACATATGAAATTGTATATTGTCAAAACCATTGTTTATGGTTATAAAGGAGAAAAATCATTGCGTTTTATTAAATCCTTCAAATTGCACAAGAACATTACAAAGGAAAAAAATTATAAAAACATTGCAATAGGAAGATATGTTATTCGTGTAAATTTCATGAAAAACATTACGAAAAAAACGATATTTTTTAACATTTTTTACGCAGATTAATTAAAAAAAAAAGAAACATTTTGGAGAAAATGCAAAAATATCGTATGTACGTTAGCACAAATAGTATGTTCGCACAAATACCAAATACAGTTTGAAAATTACATTAAATTTCTCTCTTGTTTTTGTTTTCAAAGTATAAATAAATTAAAATTTACGTAAACAAGAATGTGTTTTAAGCCTAGTTCGAAACTACACATTTCAAATCGGGACGCAAAAGCAGAGAGATTAATTAGCTGCAATATATTAAGGACGTTTCGTATTATCCGGCAGATTTCAATCGCGCCTCGCGATACCTAGTGAACTCGTTAGGCGAGCGGGAGAAAAGCGAACGCGTATAATGTAACTGGTGTACGTACACCAGTTTTCTGATGTGTGTATCTTTGGCGCACGAAGCATCACTTTCACCGAGTACGCGATGCGTAACGCGCGCGCGCAAAAAAAAGCGGATTTTCACGCGAGACGCGCCATTACACGCTAGATCGAGCGGACGCGATGCACGGATTTTCACGCGAGCGCGCGATTTATTCCGTTTCGTGTCACTTTTTCCTTTTTCTCTCGCGGATCGGAAACTCCTTCCGAGGCGACAAAGAAATTGTCGTCGTGCCGCGAGCGTCGCTCGTGAAAACAAATGTAGGACAAAAGAAAGTAATCTCTGCATTATAAACGTTAGGAACGCGCGAATAACTATGTAATTCACTTTCGACTCGTTCCGTTAGTGGAGCGACCAACAACTCGCGGTGCAACATGCACGCTTCTTCAGATGACTTTCGCGATTTGTTAGATTGCGATCGAGGTGAGACGACAAAAACGATCGGATCGATGAAATTTCGTATAAAGTTTGTACTCTCGCTTCTCTTACGTCTTCAGTTCCGAATTCTTTTATCTCTTCTTTTCTTTCTTAAATCTTACAAGATACAAAAAATTTCTTGTTGTATATTTTTAGAAGATTTTAAGTTCTGCGAGATCTTGCTAATTTTCATAGAGATTATTCTCTGTGTTTGTAAACGCGCGCGGCAGAAGTTTCGAATCTCCCGGATTCTCGTTATCGCCTGCGGATTCTACACCGCTCCTCTCCCTTCTCTCCCTTTCCCCGGGAATAGGATTCGTATTGACGGATTCTAGGTTCCGCCGCCGATTCATAGCTTTCTCGGATTCAGGATGCCGCGAATACCCGCGCTTCCAAAACGCGTGTCCTCGTCGCGTCTGGGAGCGATTCGGAGAATGGAATTCGTCTCGATAACGCGCGCGTATCCATCCCTCTCCGCGCGTTCTCTCCCTATTATCATTCTACCGTCTCGCCTTTTCCGCCGCTTGCGTCCATCTGTCCTCCGCGCGCGCTGCACTTGTCCGCGCTATCCCTCGTTCTCCCTTGACCCTCCCCAAACATATAAATCTCGTCCCTCCTTCTGCGAGCGGCTTCTTCTGTCTCTGTTAGCGCACGGGAGACCCTACGGAAATAGATCCCGACTGAGATCCCGATTTTCTCCGCTTCCTTGCCTAAGCGGAACAAGTGTAACAACGATGTATTGCGTCGATATGTATCTTTCGTTGTTGCGCGGTCACTTGAAACGCGCGTCACGCTCGTCACATAATCGATTAATTCTGTTTGCTTTGAAAAACGCGTGTATTATACAGTTGCGCGAGAGACACGTAGCTTAATCGCGACGTCCGATCAGCGCCCTGAAGCGTCGAGAAATGATTCTTTTCGCCGTTTGTTATCAACCGGAATCGTAATCCCCCAAGTCAAGTATAATATCACGTGTTAAGTAATCGCGCGTGGGAAAACAGACGGGCTTGACGATTTATAATTGCGAATCTAAAAGAGAGTACACAGAGAGTGGAGATCCAAGTAATTCTATGCTAATTGCACGGCCCGCTTCGCGGCGCCGCGCTACACTCTTTCAAACGCCTCTTCTGATCGAGCTGATAACTCGTTTTCAAGTGATTCCACTTTCTGCCCGTCATTCGACCTTTTACGCTTTTCTGGCTTTCGCTGCGTTACTTTATTGCGCGCAGCAGCTGCCGCGGCTTGCGTGTTCCGACAGATCCCACGCGACGTTGCACTTGCCACACTTTTTCTGGAGTCTTCTGCGCGCGATACTGCAACTTTCTTGGCAACTTTTACTAAAGGGGATCTCTCCTTCATCTCCTATACACGAGTAAAAAAAAAATTGTTCTCGCGATGTTGCGATCTGTTATTTATTTATTTTTTTTTTTTTTTCGATATCAAGTAGGTAGTTGTCACGCTCTTGTAAGAAGTCTGTGTCAGATAACCGTTGATACGATATCTCGCGAGCGATAGTGATTAAATAAAAAATACTCGCTCGAGTAGCAAGTTAACTACCATCACCGCGTAAGTATCTGCCTATCAGTATAGCGACTTAATAATTCCGCATTAGTTACGCATTTATGTAAATTGTTCGCATCGCCACAGGAAATTCTTTTTATCGATTAATGCATTAACCGACAAAAACGAATAATTCGAACAGCGTTATGATGATATGATAAAATAAATGTTCCCAGTGATCGGACGTGTGTCCACCAATGGCTGGACATTTGTTAAAAAAAAAAAAAATAATAAAGTATACTTGATATAGGTACTTATAATTATTTCTTTAATAAATGTCTGGTCGGTGGTACTTGTCCGGTCAGTGTGAAACACTTATTTTATCCGATTTCCGTGAATTTCTCACATCTTTCAAGTGTGTGTCTCGAAGACCCCGTGGGTCTTTGCTTTGAAGGAAAAATATACTTCTAAATTGAAGCATAGCAGCGGCGCGGTGCGAGTTACACGGAATCGCGTGTCCTGCTTGGAGGGATCTCGGGGCCGCGTCGGTTGGGTAATCGGCTTCCTCGTATTGCCACACGCCGCGCGCTGGTGCCACAAGCCGCGCACTTGTGTGTGTCTCTATCTCTTTTTCCTTCTCTTCTTTTCCCCGCTGCGTGTTGTATCGTTTGAAAGTGAATTCAAGATGGCCACTTTAAGAGCCGGCGCGTATACGCACAAGAGCATGTATGCTGCATGCGTTGCGCGCGGCCAGTGATAGTGCATAGCCGCCGCGTAACGAGAGTGTTGACATTTTCCACAATCAGGTCATGGCTCTCCCCCTCTTGCCGCGTGTACGTATGCGCGCGTCGGCATTACCTGCATTAACCCTTCCTTAAGACAAATTCGCACGCGGATGTATATCAGATTTATTTTGGATGACAAAAGAGAAGCCGAATTGACCGGAAGAAAAATCAAGTCGATCGATTTAGGTGGTTAGTTTCGAAGAGGTTTTTCTCACCACCAAGGCCATGAACTGAGATAGAGATGTAAAGAATTAAATTGTATGTTTTTTTTTTTTATTTCTGATAAAATTGTACATCGCGCGATACGATTTAAACTCAGGTGGCATCGCTGTTCTGATTTGTTTTCAAGACCAGATAACAAACGAAATAACGGAGGATTGCGAATCCTTAAAAGTTCGCAAGCTTGAAAATCGCTTCGTGCATCAAGCGCGGTCATGCAAACAGACGAACTCGAGGAACCACCTGTTGAAAATCGGCCAAACAGTCTCTGCGTAAACACATCTCTGTTACCATAGGAAATTAGAGAAGATGCGCGTTTTGTTATTTCGAGAGATTTTTTTTTTACCATAAAACAAAATTCACGATTCGCAATATCCGTCGTGATGCGTTGCGACAGATAACGCGCGCTGTTTCGATCGGCTAATACGGGCAATTGACTTAATCGTCGTGCGTCGTGATCGAGTAGCGTACCTATTACGTAAAATAGGAAAGTCGACGATGCCATCGCGTTGCAATAGATCGCAATAATATTGATGAGCCGAGTGAAGATTTATTTGGGCAAATAAGACTTGAGGCATTATCGCAAAAAATTCGTAATATTAACGTTTAAATCACACACATCTTCGATCTCGTGTATGTTTCTACACGAATTTTTCACGTACGTGAAAAATTCTGACAAATTAAAAATCGTTCTAGTCGAAAAACTGACATTTACCAGCTGGCGAGAAAACGCTGGTCTGTCACGTATGAAAATACACATCGACGTGTGGTGTTTAGACGTTTTTTTTTGTGTCTCGTTAATTTTTGACGAACGAGAGCAGGTGGATCGTTGAAATAGGGTTGAGAAAAACTACGGAGCAGTTACGATTAAAGGCGCGTTAACGGGAACACATGCAGGCACGGTAGCGTGTGTCGTCTCTTTTTTTTTCTTTTTTTAAAAGCCGAGGTTGTTTACATTATGCACTTCCTCGGCAGTCCCCTTTTTCGGCGACTGTCAAAGACTCACCCCTTCCGGCGTGCGTTTGAGAAATTCTCGAAATCGACGTAAGCGGAATTTCTGGCGCGTTCGCTCGCTTTGAAAATACCACGTCGGAAATTCGTGAGAAACGCTAATCGCGCACCGATAAGAATGAAATTTTTGTCGAGATTTCACCTATCTGTTTTATTTACTTACGCAAACAAGAAACGCGTGTGTAAGGTCGCAGATGACACGCGCTGTCTTGTAAGACTGTGTTCTGACTTGTCTTTTTTTTTTAAATTTATTTATTAATAAAATAATTTATTAATGTTGCTCCCACGCAAAAAGATGCACAATCGAAAACCATATTAGATCGATGTGAGAAAATTATTTTCATCTTGCATCGTCGCCGCGATATAGCTTTTTGTTGTGCAAACAAAAGCACATCTTATCTCCGCGAGCAACGAGGAAATAATCGTCGACTTGCGATTAATAACAACTTATAGAAATATACTACCTACACATGTCGTTATAAAATTGTTTTTACAGGAAAACCGACCACTTGCAAACAATATTTTGAAAAAAGAAATTTATTTTGCAAATTACTAACGAATATATTTCACTTACAATGTTTTACAATATATGTTTGCAATTTATGATTACAATACTTTAAACTGTGACATTATCTGACTAGTAATGGCTTTTAACTGTACTGCCATTATTCGAAAGCGGTATTTATAAAACTAGAAAAGTATTAAGCGAGGGAATGTGTTTTTAATGATAAAATCTCACTCATCGGATAAGATATATCTGTGGTCCTCTCCCTTTCAAGGCCGTTTTGATATATCGGTATTAAATGAATATTAGAGTATATTGATCGTGTGTAGGTCATATTAAAATGTAAATATTCAAAATTTTCGGGACGATAAAATAGTCGCACAAGTATGGATTGTCGGGCGATTAAAATCGCGTGTGGAAGTAAATGTCGCGCGATGCGAAAGACACGCGTTTATCAGATCGCGCAAAGTAGATCGAGACGGAAGTCTTCAAGGCTCGTCCATTGTGTCGATACTCGGCTTTTCTTCCTCTCTCCCCTTCTCTCTCTCTCTCTCTTTTAAAAATAAAACTCGCGGTGCCACAGCAGTGCGTGCCGGTGCGCCTCGGTAATAATTAAGGTTCGAAGGACGAGAGCCTGGTGTGTAGTGGGGTGGTAGTGGTAACCTTAATTCCCACGAACAGCAGCGCGCTCCGTAATCGTCATAATCGTAATCGTCATCGTTGTTGTCGCCGTCATTATATCGTTGTGGTAGTGGTAGTCTTCCCTAGGCTTTTCTGACCTGGTGTTTTCTCAGTAAGAAGACTGCCGTTTCCGCAATGCGGTCTCTCACAGACACTCGTCGTCGTTACTCTTTGCCTGCTTGCTTTCTCAGGGGAGAGAGACCATGCAGGAAACGGGGACGAGGGAAGAAAGAAAATTTGTTATGCTCAAGGACTGATTCTTCGTTTCTCTCTTCCCAGAAGCACGTACTTCTTCACAATTAAAGGCGTGTACGTGCTCGCGCGGGGATAATGTCCAAGAGGGATCTAAACCTAAATTTAATCTACACGCGTTAACAGTAATTTCAAGGTCTGGGAAACAACTTTGCGCGGTAATCGATATTGAAATATCAAAATTGTCATAAACTTATGTAACGTTTGATTGGAGCGATATTTAACTTAGCGCGAACTTCTCGAAATTTGTTCTCGAGAAAACATTCTTTAAACTTTGGTATAACAGTTTTTAAATTAAAGTAGTTTGATAAGCTTTTTTTTTTTATCCAAATGAGCACTGTAGTAAGTTTATCGTGTGAATAGCACTCTTTATTCGAATCTCTTACTCGCAGTGATATTCCACGAGCCGACAGGTAAATAGTTTCGCAAGAGTCGTCGCGCGAGATCGAGAATTTCCTTATACACATGTCACCGCGTAAAAGAAACACGCTTGTTGTGTGTCTTGAAATTGGGTTACGGTTATACACAGTTAGTGGGAGCGAACGAACGATCGATAGATAGATCGCGATCTCAGGCGACAGAAGCAGGTGGCTTTCATAAGCGCGCTTCCGCCATCATAACTATAATTACTTGCTGCATATCGCAATTACTTTTCGCGATTGCACATCTTTCGCGTTCATTCCGATTAATATTTCATCGTGCCGCCACTTGCGAGATGCCGCACGTGGCGTGTTTCAAAAGTTTTTCCGTCCCAGCGAAGATTATTCGATGAATGTAGAGAGAAATTTTTGTGTGTCGTATTTCTGTGTGTGTATGTGTGTGTTTAATATAAGAAATATATTTTTTTTTTTCATTAATATTTAAAACTCTATATGTCCTTCGAGAGTAAAGATTTCGTTCTCTCAAACAAGTAAAGGAGAAATTAGTTCGTCTCCTATGGGTATATTTGTGACAGTTTGAGTTAGAAAAGTTCCGACACTTTCGGAGAGTCGTTCAGAGGTATAGCTCGCGAAAGTTGTCAACGCCTCAATCGACGTCGCAATCGAGTGTTAAGGTGCTTGCGTTTCCATCTTGGTTCCCAGCAATCGATTTGGACACGACACACGGGTTTTGATACACCCCGTATAATGGCCTCTCCGATTATTGACTCCGTCATGGAATGTAGGTCAGGTGTGTATAACCACCGTGAATTATCTTTACTTTTTTCTTGATTGAGAACGACTCTCCGATTCGTTTTTTTTTCTTTTTTTTTTTTTTTGAGTCGCTCGATACGTAGATCGCGAATACGGCGAGTCATCGTGATTTGGAAAAATCAGTGAAATTCATAACCCGGCACCAGGAAAATCCTGACCCTCGATAATGTAATCTTCGTCGATTGTTCCGATGTTTTTTTTTCTTTTTTTTTTGTTTTGTTTTTTTCGCGTTACTCAGACCGCAATATGCTAATAATCAGGATTTTCCATCGGCAGATGCGTAGTTTGTCGCGCGTCCCGTCACATAAGCACATCGCGATTAATAATGCATTCTGCGCGACGGTAAAATACATCCAGTCGTATAGAATATGACATAACAAATCTCGTGCGAGCGGTCAAACGGCGTAATTAAACAACTCGATGTGGAAAAACAAACGAATTTTCATTCCAGAGATTGTGACATTTCACGCATCTCCGTTCGCTTTTAAAGGAAACGGAAACTATGCTCATAGATATTATAAAGTTACGAAATTTCATATCGTTAACATCCTTAGCAAGAACGAAACGGAAAGTGTGTCTTTGACAGACAGAAAAAAAAAAAAAGAGAAAAATCTCGCGCGCGAATTGGGTGAGATGACGAGATACTTGTACGTATCGGATGTGTATGGTATATCGCTCTTGCTGGCGGCAATCATGGGGAAGGACCGGGGCAAGAGAGAGAAAGAGAGAGTGAGAAGAGGAAAGGAGTGAGAAGAGGGAGGGGGAGGAGAAGAAATACGTGTACGGCAACGCAACAGTTTAGAGTGAAGTGTTACGTCAGTGAAAGTGTTATGCCAATGTGGGCCGAGGCTAACCTGTGGAAGTCCTGTCTCCGCGCATACATGGAGTTATGTGTGTGTGTGTGTGTGTGTGTGTACGTGCGGGTACACGAAACTCCGCATAACGTATGCAGGTACATACGTATCGATGGCTCTGCTCTCGCGCACTTCGCCCTCTTCCTCCCTTCTGGCCTCGAATAATCGAGATTAGATCGGAATAGGAACACGCGCAGGAAGTCTCGCGCTCGAGGAAATTCCTCGGCTGTGATCGAGTTACGCGAGTCGCCGCGGGTGTTTTGTAGCGCGATCTGAAAAGAGAAATAGGTCTCGGTTGGCTTCTCAGTTAAATCGAAGAGAGAATCGCGTGATAGAACAATTTACAGAGTGTATGATTTTGTGTGGTATCGTTGGGACGTTTTTTTTTTCTTTTTTTTTTTTTACAAGATTCCGCGCTGCGAGGAAAAGAAATAAAAATACAGCAAGGATCAACAGCGCCCTTTATAACAGCGTCGCGGATTGCCTTCGGCAGATTATCTGCATTTATTGTTAGGTCGTCGGATGACGTCTTTTCTCGAGAATGTCGGGACCCGGCGATATAATAGAATGTAATTGCTTCGTACGTGGGACGGATCGATTGCACGATGCAATTGAAACAAGATACAGTCTCCGGCGTGTTCCTGTTCTTCTTCGTTAACGTTGGGGATGCGATGCACAAACAGGTCTTTCACCTCATCGGTAAAATGTATTTGCGCCGTTATTGCGAGACCACTTTTAGCGATATTAAAAATTTATTACTGTGTATAGAAAAATTAACTCTTTTCTTTTTCATCTACAAAATACAAAATTTGTGATCTCTTATACTTGTATACCAATTTTCAACGAAAGTTTATATCGCAATTGCCGCTTGAGTTTTATCGCGAGTACTTTTTATTTGTCTGTAGAGTTTATTTATTTTCACTGTTAAAAATCTAGCGATAATAAGCATTTGTCTTATTCTCTTTTTATTTAAGTAGAAAGGCAAACGTTTATGCTGTCTGAATGTTTGTATGTAATTTTATAACGACGCGTACACGCACAGTTAGTCCCAGAAATATCCGATTACATCCAGTAGATAAACCTCGTGTTCGAAGTATTGGATGTATAAACGGAAAGTTCAAAATATATTTTTAACAAATATTTTTAATAAATATTTATTAGTTTGCGCTCTCCAAATACGTGTAACGATTTTTTTCTTCGTTGATGGAATTCTCAAACTGAAAAATGCTCGCAAAACAGATGACGCTAGCGACCGCAAAACACTTGCAAAAACAATTGAATGTAAACATGTTATAAGCTAGTAACCGGATGTTTCTGGGACTGTACATATACCGCGCGTTGTATAAATTATACAGCATTAATTGTTCGTTGTTTTCATTTCTTTCCTGTTAATCGAAACGTGCAAACACACGTACTTTTTAAAATACGAGCCGTAGTTTCCGAGAGACAATTGATTTTCTCGGCACGGCAGATTTTACGACTTTTCGAAGATGTATCTTGTATCGTTCTTTTGCGTGTGAATAAATATATGTCGCGCTAGTCTACGCATTTGAAAAAAAAAAAAAAAAAACGCTCCCGCACACAAGATGTTCTTTTTATCTCAAGTTCCGCGATAATATTTGCGTAAGTTATATCGCCTATATAAATAGTCGTTTCTCGTGTGATTGTGTATGTGGATAAAAGAATTCACTCTCGTGTTCGGAAAGTACAACAATTTCAATTGTAAAAACCTGACTCAGAAAGAAAAATTACGTACGGGATAATTATCGCAACGACGTAATCTTTGATTACATTTAGTTCGTTTTACGAGCGATTGAAATATATACGCTCTATTTGAAGAAGTTGCGCAATATGTCTAAAATATTTCGTGTCCTGTCGTCTCGAGCTGATATTTCTCACGACGGCAGCGAACTATTATTCAGTACAGTCTCAGCGAGCAATCGCATTTAAACGGACTCCGCGTCTCTTTAATAGACAATCGTGTCTGAATTCGATGACAGACCGAAAAGACACGGTGTACGACTAAAGTTCACATAGAATGATCAATATTTTGGCGACGTCGTCCTAAGCGAAATTCCTCCACGTTTATCGAACGTCATTTTCTCGCCGTTTTCTGACAGCGTGTTGGAATCTCAGAGACACACGTCATTTCTGCTCGTCTAAAAAAAAAAAAAAAAAAAAAAAAAAAAAAAAATTATACTCGTTAAACATCATCGCGTTTAAACTCTCGCGATATCTCTCGCGCGACGTACAATCTCTTTGTTCGGTTACTTGGAACAGAACTTTTCTCTTTCTCTTTCTCTCTTTCTCGATTATTTCATTGGTGCGTTGCATCCTATGTACTTGTGTGTGTTGACTGGAATGTTTTTGCGAAACTTGCAGTATCGAATTTTTTATTTCATCTATTAAAGGGCTATCCGACGTAAGTATCTCGTACTTCTTCGTGTTGTAAAGTCGCGCTAGTCCAGAGTCGCAGATCGCGAGCGCCTCTAATTAAATGCTAAGAGATACTTCGTACCGCGATGTGTATCGCGAGGAAAAGGAAAAGCCGGTCGGGATATGAGAACTCGAGGGAAACTGACGCAAGGCCGAGCACACACGACGCGCACGAAACCCCGCGCAGGAAGTTAGCTTCGTGTCACGAATCCCGGCGCGGATTGTTGTTTCGCTATCGTGCCCCACGAAAGGTTGTGCGAAATAGCAGCCTGTGGCCGTCATGCTCGTCGGGCCCTTCTTCTTACTCACGCCCTTGAAGGGTCCGCGACTCGGCAGGGCCCTCCCGTGATTCAGATCTCATCCATCAGATTTGGACAATTTTCCAGTTTTCTCAGTTCTACTTTCCCTAATCGGCGGAAACGCATGGTTAACATTTTCCATTTCGAGTTTTGCCTTTAACATATAATTAATGTTTTACGCTTCTGGCGCTTTGTTTGCTTTAACGTGTTTGTGAGATGTTGCTTGTTTTGTGGATTTTGAAATATGATAAGATACAAAAAAGATCAAAATAAAATACGAGCCAAAGATTGATTCATTAATTATTCGATATTATTGAAATTGAGGTATTAATTAAAAGAAATAACACACAAACAAACGAGTCTAAAACTGCTGAATAATGCAATATTTCGTGACGTAAAAGAGTTGCAATTTTGTATTCATTCTTCCTCATTCGCAAAGGAGAAATAATTGAACAGATGTTGTCGCGCACGCGGATTTACGTTACAATTGAGAGAATTAATTGATTACCGAAATCCCTATCCCGAGGATCGCGCTGCGTGAAATATTGCGTGTCACGTGCTGCCAGTTCTGCGCATCACGCGAGAAGCACATATCGCTAAAACGAACCTCGACGAGAGGATGAAAAGAGAGAGAAAGAAAGAAGAGGAAAAGAAACGAAGAGAAAGAGAGAGAGAGAGAGAGAGAGAAAGAGAGAGAAAGAGATCGTATCGCGATTCTAGAAAATGTATTTTTATCGTTGCATCGTTCTCAGCGGCCCGGCCGCTCCGGTGGCACGATGAAATAATTCCCACGAGATCACACGTCGAGCTAGACGCGAATTAAAACGCAAGTTAAACATTAAGGTCGTCCCGTTATATATATATATATATATATATACACACACACGTATACATGCTCGTTCAAGAAACGTAAAAAATTTATCAAAGTCACAAATCCGCAGCAAAATGTCTGCTGTCAGAAAAAATGTAGAAAAAAATGTAGAAGTTGCGCAAAATTATTTTCAGTTAGAGAGAACTTCATTAAAACTTTTTAGTGAAATTATTTTATTTTGCAAAGAGTATCTCTCGTCTCTTCTTTTTAGTACTTTTTTAAATCAAATAATTTTGAAAAAGGGAAAGGTTTTTTTGTATTCTTTTAAATTCTCGCTGATATGTGTAAATACAAAATAAAAAAATAATAATAATAATAAATCCTTATCCTTGATAATCAAAGATCTTTTAGGTAAATTCGCTTCTGATAATTACTCAAAGTTGTTGCACGTAGGATCAAAATTTCATTGACCTCTGATCCGATTGTTGTCGTCGGCTTTGATAAATGCGCGTCTCTTGAGAATACTATATGTCATTGTTTCTTTCTACGTGTCATTTATATGCACGTATATTTTGCGTCGCAGTTTTTCTCGATCGTGACGATATTACGCGCGCGCGCGGCGACAGAAAAGGCAGGGGCAACTTGTTTGTACCTGCGTGAATAATTTCGATCGTGGCTATTTCGACGCGTTCGTGTGAATTATGGACGGATGTGCAGACAGAAGATGTCTCCTCTCTTCCGCGATCGATCCGACTCTCTGACGACTCACTCGTAAGCTCGTTAGAGCGTAGAAATTATTTCTGATCCGCCGCAAAACACGTGTGGTGATATATTCGCGTTCGCAAATTAGGTCATCAGACACAGCGCCATTTTGAACTCCAATAATTGTCTGAAAAGATACAACGCTCGTCGTCAGTGAAAAATATTCTCGCAACGATCACGCTTATTTCGAGACACCTGTAATTCCGCCAATCTCCAATCCGCGCCGTAAGAAAATCTATGTATAACGTATTAACCGCGCGAATCGCGCGCAGTCCGCGAATAGCAAAAACCGATGCGCAAAACCCTGCGCGAATATCGGTTGTTCCGTTGGAAATTGACGGGGTCACACTACGAAATCGAACCGCGTGGTAGAAGATAAACGCGCACAAACTCTCGACGATATTTACCCTCTGATTAGAGAGAGGCACAAAATAACATTTCTATACTTTGCTTGGTGCTGAGACATAGGTAAATCAATTATCTACACATACAGAGTCGATTGCGACAATCCTCTGCTATTTAATTATTTACTTGCTTAATATATTGTATTTATAGTATTTTGAAATTTTTTGTGTCGTAATCCTTTCAACGAAATGTATGTGGCAACGATTGTAAAATCATAAAGACCAGTTTTACAAGGAAAATTACAAATCTATTGTGTTTTTGATTGAGGAACGTAGTAATAGTAATTTTAGAGATTCGATAACGTGAGTTTTTTTTATTTTCTGTGAGAAAACTCTCGAAATACGAGAAAATCGTGACTTAACACGTAACGTATTGTTTTTATGACATTATCGTTACGACATAAATGTAATCCTGGTTGTGGAGCTATGGGTGCGAAAGGTTATAGCGGCAGGTCCGCCGACTTCGGATTGACGCAACTTACGGGTACGATACAACGTTGTGGAATTATCGTTTATTTTAATTTAACACAAGTCCTTTGATAAATTTAACGTCGCGCACGTGTTGATTCAGGCGACCGCGTAAATGTCGGGATTCCAACGACAGATTTTGCGAGAGTAAAAAGAATAAAAAGGATACGTTGAAAAATTCCTGGTAAACGTTTCACGTAACGTCATACGCGGCAGCGAAACGTTTACCAGCGGAATTAACTCTATCGGCGAGACGCAACACGTCCTTCACCTAGAAACAAACGGAATTAGCATAAGCGCGCGCCGGCACGTCGCTATCTAAATATGCAATTAAAATATAGGCACTTAAAATGCTTTTTACGAAATGCACACAGACTGTGGTATGCACAAAGAAATTGTTTATCCGTTATTGTGCGAAAACATTGATTAAAAATTTTATTAAATTACCCCGGTGTTGTTTTATATTAGATGTGTAAATTTTTATTTATTTATTTATTTATTTTTTTTATTGTTATACTCTGCGTATTGTATTACTCTGCGTATACAACAGAGATGTTTCTAAAATGCAAAGAGATATTCGCGAACATTACAATTTCGTAAATATCGATAATGTCACAATCGAGTTTCTCATTCACGATATATCGCGAGACATTTTGAAGAAACGAAAACGAGTCGTTCAATTATATATCGAATGGCTCGAATGTCTCTCGCGCGTACATGCACTTGCATTCCGCAAAGTTCTGTTATGGCTGTCATCGGTCGTCCGTGGCGGCAACAACCGCGTGGAAGGAGAATCCGTTTCGAGGACGCCGCGCGAAAACGCGGCTCGCCGTGTTTGGCGAATCCGCGAGAGTCGCTCATGAAATGTGCAACAAGAGCTCCGCCGCGTTTCTGTTGTATAGCCGCGGGCAAAAAGCCCGGTATAGAATTTGCGAGGATCGAACGCGTCCCGATATATTTTCGTCAACAACCATCGGAAATGAATCCTGATGAGACCCTTCTGCAGGATTGAAGATCTTGCCTGCGGCGGGAACACACACACACACACACACACACACGAATTGAAATACCTTAGCAATCTGAGCGGATGTTTGAGATATTCGATCGAGATTGCTTTTATTAATCTACATTATTCCTCATGAATTTAAAGCAGTTTTAAAATTACTTTATTTAAGATCTTTTCTGTAAAAAGATATATAGATATATATTTTTTTATAAAAGTTTATATTATACTTTTTTTATTTTGACACATGTACATGTTTGATCTTAGTAAACAATTTTTCGAAGTCAATAATTTTCTCAAAAATATGTATCGACGAAGTGACAAGCCGTCAATGATCATTATTATTTTTTACAATCAACTGACTTAATATCTCATGTTTTGAAGAAACAAAATGTAAAAAAAAACTTGTTTTAATCAAGCGTCCAGTAAACAAAGAGCTTTGATTATTTATATATATTGGAATATATCGCTGTCATATTCGATTTCGTCATGTTTGTACGCGATGTTTCAACGCGAATTCGATAGATGATAAACGTGCACAAATTAACCTGTGTGCCATTTTTGGCAAAAGTTCACCGCAAAATCCCGCCTCTGCGCGCGATGAACACAAGAGGAGTTAATCGATCGAAGTGGCGCGATGAATGATAGATTGGCCGATGAAAGAAAATTTTCCGGAGAGAAAGCGCGTCGGGACGAGAAAAGCAAAAGCGGAAAACGAATAATGAGTCGCTTCCGTTCGAGCGATATCGGATCGCCAGAAGTTGTGCGCGAAAAAAAAAAAAAAAAGAGCACACAAGAACCAGCGGATGATCGAGTTTGCTTCAATCACGTCCTAGAAATTAAATGTCCTTTCGGGGGCATTACACGAAGAAGTCTATGAAAAGAAACCTACACATAAGAATAGTCATTTTACGAGGATAGTAAAAAAAAGAGAGCAATTATCCAGAGTAATAGGATATTAAAGTTGTACATTATTGTGAAATTCATCTCTTTTTAAGTCTTACCAGGTGTTTTAAATGTTTAGATCAATATTATTATTCACATTAACAGAGTCAGGACAATGAGAGATAGAGAAAGAGAGAGAAAGAGAGAGAGAAAGAGAAACTGTCGTGATAGGACGTGTAGGAAGAAAACTTTGTAAATTGGGTCGCTTCGGAGACACGCCGCAGATTACACAGAACTCGTGTTGCATCGCTCGTGCAACAGCAAACGTTTCTCTCTTTTTTCTCCCTTCCTCTCTCCCCTTCTTCCAACCATCTGTTTGCGCGTCTTTTTCTCTCGCAGTCGTTTGTTCCGACTCGCGTTTGATTCGACTACGCGAGAGTCCGATCACGCTCTTTTACGCTCGCTAAAATGCTTGTTAGTCTCGCGCTCGTGCTCGCACTCACTCTCGCAGGAGTTTGCCTAGACCCAGATGCTAGATTGTCGCTACGTAGTCTCCGTAAAACGAAATTGAATAATGAACAGTTTCAATTGCCGCACCACGCCGCCGCGCCGTCAGAATCGCACATTTGACCATAGTCGTAGAGCAAGAGAAAATCTATTTGTAATAATAATTATTTTTATAGCTACATCGCAGCACCACGCGCTGCCTTTTCTCTTAGGAAAAATTATACTTATTTCAAACTTATAACGGACGATTAATCTTTTTTTTCAAATGTAAAAGGTCAGTATGTATAATCACATCAAACGTGAAACTCGAGAAAATTGTGCAATAATAATAATTGGTTGTTTCTGAAGCTACGCATAAATTAAATGGTGACACACACATATACACACGCGCGCAGTGAGTGGATAAGTTAAGAATTCTATTTATCTGTTCCTGTTTCTATGTTCCTTTTTCTTCCCTCTCTTCTTTTTCTCTCTCTCTCTCTCTCTCTCTCTCACTCTCTTTCTCTATGCTTCTCTTTATCGATAAATCGATTCAGAGTCTATTAGCATCGGGTGCGCACGATTGCTGGGGCCTTGACACAATGCGTGTCGGGGATTACATGGCGGAAAACGCAATCTATTTATCGAAGTTTATCGATGCACGATTTCGTATACTCTTTATCACGTCTCTCTCGAGATATTAAAACATTCTTGGCACTCCACAAGTCAAACAAATTCCTCCTTCCGCTGTCTCTAAACAAATTTTTATATCAACCAAGATTTTTTATAGGAGTCTAATCAGGCGCCGAGGATCTGAATTAGGTGCTCGAAAGTGAAAGTGAGGGAAACTAACACATTAGGCTAATTTCTTTCCTCTCCGCATTGAAATACAAAAATAAAGAAAACTTTATTTAAATTTAAAGAATCTAACAGCGCGAATTTGGAGCTTGTTATTATATTTTTATTTAAGATAATATGCTGTACATGCGTTGTACTGATTTTCTCGGCTTAATCTTATCGCTTAATCGTGCCGATTAACGTCACACCGCAAACGCTCGGTTTCGATTCCGCATTGGGAAATCGCTCGCGAAAGGAGGTCGAATTTGCGCAAATCCATTAATTTCTTACGTTTCCGGTTGAGACGCGACGTTTCTTACGTAACAGCACACATACAACAATGCTCCCACACCTAACTTCTTTCGCATACATCTTGATTGATAGACATCTCGGTTTTACATTATTTCTTATCAACTTTATTGTAAAGTCCACGCGCTATGTAAATAAATCCGCAATTGAAAATTATGTTAATCAAGTTTAATAAAGAGATTCGAGGATATATTGCAACAGAAACTGTTGCAAATATAACTATTATATATATTTATATATTAATTTTATTATATAATTTACGTACATATACAGTTAACTTTATTAAAATTTTTTATTATAATTTATTTATATACATATTTATTTATAAAATAGTTATACAGTGCAACGGTTATCACTGTAACATGTATTTATATTCTCGGATCTCTTCGTTAAACATTCAAATATTTAATGTCTAGACTCTGGGATTTGGTTATCGTGTAAAAAAAATGTTGTTATCGTATAAATAAAGATAGTTTTCGTTCGCTCGAGCGTTTATGATATGAACTAAATATTCGAACATGCCATTATCTATTTTTTATTTTAATTTATTTTTCAATGAACAACAAAGAACGTGATTCGTAATTAATTTTCTATTTGTTTAGCAAAGAAACAAACAATAGTCATATTAATGTGCAAAACTGGAGAAAGTCTGGACAAATATATTATGTAAACTTATTACATTTCCATGGATAGTCGAGAACTCGGCAGACGACGTTCTTGCTCAAAATTTATATTACCGGAATTATTTCTCTCAGAAAATCTGATAACGTTATTCTCCCGATCGTTGCATAATTCTCAACGCGTTTAATGCCAGAAAACGGAGGAGTGAATTCTCTCACTCTCTCCGTGTGCAGTTACATATTTCGTGCGCTCCCGTTTTAATCGCGGCAGAAGCGCCGGGACGACCTCGTCGATGACACGCGAGGTCTCGCTTTGAAGTTGAATTATCGCCGGCCACTCGGAGGGCGGGGCAATAATTAATGTGTGCTGGGGTCGCTGCGTAGGAGGTGCAGCCGGGTGCACTCGTGTTTTTTTTTTTTTTTTCAATCAACGGGAAAATAAAGAACGTTCACTCAAAAAAAGTTTCGTTCCCCTATACGCCTCGTATTATGCCAGATTTAAGATAAACTCGAAGCACACGAACGCGTTTCATGATGAGCGCAGTTTCCCGCGCGAGTTCGCCTTCGATCACCGCTCCGCTCGGGCTAAATTTGGATAACGTGCTTACTTGACAATATGTGTATGTATAAGATCACCTCAATTTCGATAAAAAACACGATCTTGGAATTTATATTGATAAGAGGATACGCACACATGTGAACCGAAAGTTTTAAAATAAATTCAATTCGGCACGTTGCATGAAGGATCTTACATTTTTAGCTTATCTCGCTAATTGACGTTCTTTATTTTTCAAAGAAAGCCAAAAATACGATTTACTGATTAACGCACACCTGTATTTCTCCTTACGACTGTCTCGGGCGGGCGATATTACCATCTTTCGCGCAGTTTCGAGCGAGACGCGTCAAGGACGACGACGACGCGGCGATGATGCGTAAGTTACGCGTGATTCGTGTTATAACGCGCACACACGCGCTCACACATACATACACATATTGCGTAGATCACCACCGGGAAATCCTGGAGGACGTGAGGACCCTCCGGGTCGACCCAGTTTCTTTCTTATTCTCGGTAACAGGCGAGAAAGAAGGGGAGAATCTCGCAGTTCGATAAAAATATTAAGGAGCGACATGACCCGACTCGTCGCGGTCGAAACTCGCGGTCGGAAAGTGTTATGTGTGTGTCTGTGACCCATATACTCTCTAAAATCAGAGACGAGAAGAGACACGCGGATCGAAGACGCTATTTTATTTTCAAATAGTCGCGAAATAGCCGCGCGATAGATTTTGCCAGCGATATAGAGCCCGATAGAAGTTAGAGACATCAGCCAGTGGTTGGTTTTCGACGTCTTTATCTTCGATAACACCACGACCTATTTAGCACCGTCGGACGCTTTCCAATAATCATTCCAAATTAGTGTCCCAGACTGGGACGAATCTGGAACGAGAGTATGATTTTATTACATGACTTTTCGATAGATAACGCGTCTAAGTATATGAAACGAACGGACGCGATTAGACTGTATATCGATCGGCTGTCGATGTACTACGGCGCTTTTCTTATCGCGCGGAAAAATCAAAAAAAGATAAAGACCATTGCAAAAAAGAAAAAAATTTTTTAAAGAATAAATTGCTCGAAACAGCGAGGTAAACGGACGGATGGAGTTTCGATCGTCTTTCGAAATCGAACAACTCACACGCGCTTTTCGCTATATTAATTAATTAAGAAAAAAAAACACGGAGAGAGAATATTTTCTGGTTCCACCCTCTCCCAGAAAACAGCGCGATAAAATCGCGTGCGAGTTCTTAAATGTCGTTATGGTTCGGCAGCGATGTAAACGTCGCGATCTTTTTCGCGTACCAAGCGGATTGGACGAGGAAACGGAATTTCTGCGTTACGCCATTTGCGGAGTGGCGCGAGCAAGGGAACAGATTTGTCGACGACGATAACGGCGCAGAAATCTCTTTCGCAAAACCTTGCGCGCGCGCGCTCTTACTTCATTCTGCGCATTCCGGCTTGCGAAACGTCACTCGTGAACACGGCGCGGAGCGTTAACTTGGACAACAAACGATTTCTGCGAAGCCGATTCGGCTTCGATTACCCGTCTCGTATTTTGCTCCAAGGTTTCGCTCTCTTCGGGTTTATTAAATATATGTAGTTTATTGCTGTTTGAGTTCGGGAAAAATTTCAACAGAAAATAAGAAGTAACCATAATTTCTCTGATCGTAATGGCATAATACGTAATTGTGTAATTTTTTAAAAATTTATTAAGCTTAAAATATTTATTCTATAACTAAGTAACAGTCTACTTATCAATTCAAATACATATTCATATAGATGAAAAAAGTGCATCGAGAGAGATAATTTGCAACACGACGACCCCTCGTGAAACTTTTATGTGCCCAGAAAATTAGACGGTACACACATTCAAAGAGGCGCACATATCGCACTTCGCTACAATTCACACTCCGATTCTCGCACTCGCCGAACGACGACAATGAGAGATCGCAGCATGGCGCGCGCAACCCCTTTTGAGTTTGCCCGAGTGCTGCCGGAGGGGTGGACTTTGTTTTCGCTCCGAATGATCTCTCTGAGCACAAGTGCAACACGCTTGAGTGCACATCGACGGACGGTGGTGCTCGTCCGATGCGACGATCGAGACTCACTCAGACATGCTAATTCGCCTCGAGAACAGTGAAACAACAACAACCCCCCCGGTTGGTTGTTTCCCGCTCTCGCCGCGTTCCCGCTTGTTTTTCTCGCTTCCCCCGCCGGAAAAGTTGTTCGCGCAACTTCGATCGCGGGCAAAACTTGGCGAAATTATTCCAAGTCCCGCGCCGCCCACGCCGTGTATCTCTCAACGTGCATATATTTTCTCGACACGTCCGTGTCCGTCCCACGATCGACATCGGAGACATCGCGTTTAAAAAAAAAAAAACAAAAAGAAAAAAGATAAGAGATGCGCACGCGAAACCGGGACGGTTGGTAGAAAGTTTTCAGCCGCCATGTCGGAGCGGCTGATTGCGTTGTCGACGACGATATAATCCTAGTTAATAACAAAACTTTTGTCGTGCAGGAAACTCGCATTACGTAGAAACAGTTAGAGCGCGTGTTCTTTTTTTCCATCCCCTTGCGCGAGACTCCGGATAATGACGCGATCTCCAAGTCTGTCGATACTCGCGCTGTGTGCGCGCTTAACGTATCTAAGAGAATTATATTATCTTATGTGCAAACGTTTTCTCTCATTGATTTCATTAGGTTTTTTTTAAGATACGTTACAATTTTCAACTACAAAAATATAATTAGCATTTCGTATTAATGTGCCGCGTCTATTGCAAAATGCTTATAATTGTCGCGGTATCTTTAGCGCCAATAAAAGTAGAATATCCAGGCTTTTCGCCAATGAAATTTCTATTAAAAGAAAATTAATTTTGTTTCATACACACACACACACACACACACACACACACACACACACGCGCGCGTAGATATAATTAGAGTTGTACTTTATATATTACAGATGTACATATATCAAATATTTTGACTCGTTTTCTGAAGAGGAGCGCGCGATTATTTTTAACACGATCATTATCGCAATATCATTAATGCGCGTAACCAAGCGAGAAAATGACGAAGGGTTCTTATATTCCCAAGTTTATATTTTGACTGTCAGTTAGCTTGAGCGTCGTTACCGGGGAGATCGATGGACACGCAGACCCAAGAGAAAGAGAGAGAAAGAGCGCAGGGACTGGCGAGAGGTAAGCTGTGATGGGGAAGTAGGGTGGGCTTTGGTCGAGGGGTAATGGTGCAGAAAAAATTCGTGACCTACTTTCCGGATGAAGAAAAGCGAGCGTATGCACCCGCTTTTGAAAAAAAAGAGGAATGGAAAAAAAAGGAAAAGTGGAAAAAGAGAAGAAAAAGAAATTAACTCGGAGTGAGCATTTATCCCTTCCGGCTTTTGCAGCGGGTAATTCCGTAATTCATTTTACACAGATGTAGAACGCGATATTTTGTCGCTCTTTATGCGAAATAATTGATTGTGGAAATATTCCGCTTGCCATTAGTAACTTTATGAATTTTTTTTATGTGTATCTCGTCCAAAGAAAGAAAGAAAAAAAGACGTCAATTAACGATTATATTTCTATTATAATTTTATTTCACACTTATCGTTTCGCGGAGATTGTACACCCTCGATCGGCCGCGTTTCCGCCCTCTCCTCTCGCAGAATAAGTCCTCGAAGGTCGTCTGGAGCGACCTTATCGATTCGCCCTCGGCAAACCTCTCGTACCTTATCCAACCACCGGACTTCAATTTACTCTGAGGCCCGAGCGCGTCTTGCTAACATAATCTTCCGATTCCCTCATGAACGAAGTTCTTCCATTCTCCCTCCCCGTCAGCCACAACGGTCGGGCACCTGATTAAATTTAAAATTTCAAAATTCGAAGGATCGTCTCACCACGATCGAAAAAGATAAGCCGGAATTTATTCTTGATACTTTCGCGACGAAAGAAAACAGAGACAAATTGGAAAAGAGATAAAAATACTGATATATAGATTTGATGTATCATTTTATATTAATTATTACTGTTGTTGTTTCCATTATTATGTAAAACCACAGAAATTTTATGCTTCTAATAACTCGTGTTTCAACATTGAAATATAGATGTAAGTGCATTTTTTATGAAACAAAACTTTGCTCTTATGTATTTTATGTTGGAAATCATCCGTAATATCTATGTCGTGAATATCTATGTCCTTTCCTTATAGATTTCTGAGTTACGGCACGTTTCCTAATTTGTTTCGTAAGTGGGGCCCTCGATTAAGGGTGCTGACATTTTGCAACATAAATAATGGATACGTAGCGCCGCATATTTGAAGCTGTAAAGTTCAGTTACGGAGAATCAGAACGATAATTTCTTTTTTTTTTTATTATTATTAAATCGCGCTACATAGCAAGCGACCATAGTTACTTTACGTGTGTCGGTGTGTACTTGTGTGTATACTTACCTCCATTGACAGAATTTTAAAAATAGTCAGTTTTCTTTTTTTGAATATAGACATGTGTGGCATAAGGTAAGCTATAAGTCCACTGAATGAAGGTTACTGTGTACTTGGTTAAAAAACTGACAGAAACAGCAAAACTCTTCAGATAAAAGTAGCGTATAAAAATAAAAAATTAAAAAAATAACAAAGTTTATTTTCAAAAATAAATTACTAAAAACAATAATTATTTTTTTGTAGAAATAAATTAAATGGTGCTTTGTTTAGTAAAACATGAGAGCAAAAACGTCGAAATAAACCGATACTTTATCGAATTATATACGCGTTTCTGTCAATTTTATGTTCCTCTCCTGTTTCGCTTAATTTTCCTACCCTCTTTCTTTTTTCCTGCTCTGATTACGTCGAAATATTCCAGCGACCCTTTAGCTCTCGTTCAATCGACTTCTACCGGTGCGTCATAATCGATTACGGGAATTTAAATAGATTTTCGAGGTTCAAGGGATAGATTCGGGCGCGAGCGCAGCCTTATAGGGAGGGAAGGAAGAAAAGGGCATGCCTGCCGGCACGAATTTAAACACTGACCCTCATAAATGAACACAAGCTTCAAATCATCACAACTCAGTGCTAATCGCTTAACTCAAGCGACAAACTTATAGCTCTAATTTTTTGCAAAATTTATTATTACTCAAATGTAATTTTTATAAAACATTACATGATGTCTGTTTTGACGTAGATATAATAAATATTTGAGAAAGAAATAATATATATTTTACAAACCTTTTTGATTTTCACAATTATAAAAATTAAATATCATGTGAAATTAATTAATCGCATTAAGTTTTCGAAGAAAAGTGTCTTATCTTTTAATTGAATGAGAATAATAAATTTTTTT
>QVOB01001177.1:0-14930 GCA_014839585.1 Pseudomyrmex concolor | reverse complement strand
ACTCTCGCGCACGAGAGATGTATGCACACCCACCGGGAAGTCGAAGTTGTACCGTGCGCGTTCAGAGATCTGCACGTTTAATGTGCACTCACGTTCATCACTTCGTTACGCATAATCACGAGTAACGGCTCTCTTCGCTCCGTCGTTCGACGACGGAGATTAATAATAATCCGGTCTCGTGACTTGTGCGAGACAGTCACCGTGACCAATTGAAAGCGGAGTGTATATATGTATATGTACAGCAGCGTGGGACCCCCGGTCGGGTTGCTCCGAAAATCCGGAGCGAAGGTCTTGTGACGAGGGTCGGAGATTCGGCCACGTCGTAGGAGTCGTGTGTGTTTTCGATCGATCGATAAAGCCGTGCACACCGCCGATCCTATTCCCATCGACGATATCCAGCAACGTCTCCGGAAAAGAGACTCGCGCGCGCGGAAAAACCGGAAGTTCGTCCGGTTTTGTCACGTCAGTTCGCCGAAGAAGAGAGAGAGAGAGAGAGGGTCGTCGATCGAAACGTCGTCCCGTTCGTGCAGACGATGTCAGCACAATGCGGCGGATTACGAAAATGTATTCCGCGAAAATTCCACGTGACCGCGACGGCTGAATACACGCGACCAAGTTCACGCGATCTCCCCGGCTTATATTTCTTCTCTCTCGTCCCGATCTATCACTTTGAGACAACACACGCGTTCACGACGAATCGAATAATTATATATATATATATATATATATATCTAGAATCACAGATTATCTCTTTCTCACTCCACTCCCGTTCGCCAAGATGATATCGGAAAATCGGCACTGACCTGAGATCCACGCGACACGCGAGTTTCGTGAATTATCGGTAGAAAGCATGAGTCGGTTCTCGGTCGTGCCCCTCGAAGGAAGAAGCGCACGCTTGCGCGGTCGGTGACAGACTGAGGGGGCACACGATGACTCTCGACACTGTGGAGGATGGTGGATGTGGCAAGGTAGTGGGGAAAGTAAGCGAGTGGGGCAGAGAGATCCTTTGGCGGCGGGGAGGGTTTGCGTAAGGGGCATTTTGGAGCAAGGATGGAAGAAGAGGAGGGAACGGACGGGGGAATAGCGGGGCAGCGCGGGGGGGACAACAGCCGGTCCTCGACGATCACAGCACCCACTACACCACTGATGCTGCAGCGGATCCCGTCGAGAAAGAAGCTCCTTTTCTCTCGCTACGACATGGCTCGGCTCGCTTCCACGACGGTTCTCACACCTCTTCTTTCTGTCCGTCTCGATTGGTCAGGAGCGGCTCCGCGCGGAAACCAAAGAAACTGAAACTGACCCTTGGCAAGTGGCCGCGAAGTAATGTCGTTTAGATCTGTCTCGGTAAATGACACTCGAAATAAAACTGAGATTTACTCTCGTTTCTTCTCGATTTTTTTTTCCTAAAAAAAAAATCGATTTCTACTTTCGCAGTTTCTCCACAATTCCTCCCCGATGGGAGATCAATTAAAGCGTCTACTTAACTCTCATCTAATATTTAACAACCACGATTATCATACTATCATCTTCTCTTTGCAGAAGAAAATCTGTTAATCGCTAAATAATAATTTATTAATTGCTAAATAATACATTAAGAGAAACATTATCTCTTTTCGTATCTGCTTTTCTTGGAAGATCTTCAAGAATTAATAACGTTGAGTTTTAACGAGGCAACATCCGCTCCTGGCGCAGCTCCGTGTGTTCTATCGGCGGCGACCGGTTTCGGACGGTTGATGAACGATTAAACTGTATCGCGAATATTAAACGCGGGAAAGGGAAAGGGAGAAAGAGAGAACCGCGGACGGGATAACGAGCTGTTGCGCCATTCGTACTCTCGATCTTTCGCCCACGATCTTCGATTATTATTGACTCGGGGTGTGGGAGCGAACGGTATCTGAAGTCAAAGTCGATTAGCGTGGGCACGGCGCGTGAGAAAGAGAGAGAGAGAGAGAGAGAGAGAGAGATATTGAAAATTAAAGAATTTCACCGATGTATCGCAAAACGATTGAAATGTGCAACAAAAGAGAAAAGGTGATTGCGATGATTGTAATCGCGCGGCTATTGAGACAATATGTCGTTGCCATGTACAATGGCATTCCCTTTGCAAAAGGATGTAGGCCTGACGTAATTATCAGGGACGAGATTTACATAAATATACTTTATGTATGCAGAAGATATTTCTAAAATGAAATATTTCTCTTATGTCCCGTTTTGCTACATAGAAGAAAAACGGAGCAATCCCTTGCGAAATATAATCTCAAAATTTTAATTCAATGACAAATAAGCGTAAAAAATTTGTATATCTGCTCTTTCGACGAGTGAAAACATTTTAAAAAGCAGGACGTGTGCAAACTCACCGGTGGCGGGGTGCAATGGCAAATTTGCCGATAATGTTTATCATGATAACAGGTTTTCCTTCGCGTAAAGTAAGGCGAACGTCGGATTAATTGCGGCGATTGTGTTTCCGGAATAAACACAAAACTTGAATCCTTTAGCGGGATCGGTAGACTGTCTCGGAGCGCGTACGCAGCCGCCGCGGGGAAAATTTTGTCTAACGTCTATTGAATTTCCGCGGAAACATCTGTTGTACCGCATTGTTATTTTTTTTTTTTTTTTTATTAGCCCGCGCACATACGATGCAGCGTTTCTCTTCGCCGCAACAACGCGCTCGTTTCTCTCCGCAATTTTTATCCCGCCGATTAACGCTCGAGAATGCGTGCGAGTCAATGAGTGGACATAACGAGACTTAAATGGGTCAGGAAATGTGCTCGATGCGTGCGAACGGGAAACTATTGGACGGACAATGCGAAACGTCGGTGGATATTGTGCATCGTGTGCGCGGAGACCGACGCGAGAAGAGGTATAAGAGCGCGAAACGACGAGGCATCGTGCCATCTCCGCGTTCAAATGTTTGCCAAGAGAGTTCGAGAGATTGTCGTCGACGACGACGACGACGACGACGTCGCGACGGCGACTGGTTAAAGACCGGCTGTTCGGTCGTTCGATTGTCCCTCGGATATACGTACCGTCAAGAGACCCCGGCGGACAATCCGTTTCCCATCACGTTTATCTCCTCGGATCGGTTGCGCGTTAGTTTTGTTTAAAAAAAATTAACGGTAACCTTTCGCTTGTCCATTTCTTTCGCTTTGTTTTTCTTTTTACAACAAGATTTTATTCAAAAAATCTCTCTTCGCGAGGTGTGTATTTTGCGTTTCGCAAATATTTACCGGAACGCGCGCTTATTTTGATTGGCAAGTCAGAAGGAAGTATTGTAAATGGAAGAATGGACGGTGCGCGATATGATAAAAGATGTACTCGAAATCCGTCGAGTCTTTATTCCGTTCCGTGTAACTTGTTCGGGGGGCCCGGGCTTCTTCGCCGCGAACACATTGTGCATAAATTTCAAAAGACGGCCGTGCATAATAACCGCCGCGCGCGCGGTCAGGGAGATGTGAAAAGAGGATGGATAGATACATATACAGTTTTCCTAGACAATGGAAATTTGTTTCAGATATTTATAAAATTATCCGCGCGCGAACCATGTTGAAAACTTAAACAATGGCCATAGATTTTAGCGGCGGCTTTTTATATAGCCGGGAGCGAGAGAGAGAGAGAGAGAGAGAGAGGATAAATTAAACTGCATTATCTAAATTCCCTCGGAGCAGCCATTTAAATTCTCATAGCGCGGAATTGTTTTTCGCGAGAGATTTCATACAGCTGTGAGGGGTTGTTGTAAAAAATTCATTTAGCGGTCTGCATACCGGCGCGGCGCGCGCGCGCGGTAGATCCCCCGCGCGCCTTCTTTCTCACTCCTTCACGTGACTTACCTGAATATATAATGCGCCATTCTCTTCCCGCTCTCCCCGTGCTCGAGAGGGTTTCCGGATTTCGGATATCGTTTTCACCGGGTTACCAGGTTTCTCGGAGAAGGGGAGGGGAGAGAAAGGAAAAGAGTTTACGCTCTCCGCGGAACGAGCGTGATCTCTAATAGGTAGACGCTACGCTTCTCTTCTGTTTTTCCGTCGGTCCGCGCTTTCTCACGGACGGCCGTTCATCCCCAACCGCCACGCCGTGTCCGCTTTTATTCGCTCGGACAGTTCCGCGCGCTCGACGTGCGATTAAGTTGTACATCCTCTTGCCCATTGCGGAACGAGAGTGGCTGTTGCTCGGAGAAAAACTCTCTTCCGCTTCGTGCTTCGCGCTTAACAGAGTCGAGATAATAAGAAGCCGAGTCGTGCGGTAAATTATGATGTTTCGAAGAAGAGACTACCTGGCTGCGCGCGCGCGCGATCGCTCTTCCGCGCGTCCGTTGAATCGTTAAAAAACACTCGGCAAATTCCTTTAATTTGCGTAGCTCGTTCCGAAGTTTGTAATTGGGTTGTCATTCGAGATAAAATACAACACGCGAGAAGAAATTGGTGCGTTAGATTAATAATATTTTGTCTTTACGTGTAAAATAATGACAGTAATAAAAATTTTGTAAAAAAAAAAAGTGAAATTCTTTCGGATATAACTCGCGCTATATTTTCCATCCTCTCTTTTCTTACCTCTTTCTCGCCGCTTGATATTGAAATCTTAGAAAAGCTTTTGTAAATGGTACTTCGCGCGCGGAAGATGGGGCTTTCCGTGATCCGAGAGTGCCGCAGCGGTCTTGTTTGCGATCCGAGAGAGACACGAGAATGACCTGCGATACTTTCTGTCGTGCGAGAAAATGATCTGATTTTATGTGCATCGGCGCGCGCATCGGCGAAAATGTCTATCGCGCTTTAAAGAAAAAGTTTCGATTTGCTGAATAAACGTACAATCGGATGCTCTCGTACTATCGCGGCAGATATCTTTATGTATATAAAAAACGTTGTACCCTTGAAATAAAATATTTATTAGTAATAAATGAACAATAGGAATCTTCGGGCTCTGAAATCTTTTAAACTGAGTAATGAAATAAATTTGGTCGTAAATATTATCGGATAGATATATGAAATATTGCGAGACAAACTCCAAGTGCCTCGGTGACCTAACAGGAAAGGCGACGGCCCGGAAAGTCGGAGATTCCATGTTCGACTCCTGGCTGAGGAGTTTTTTTCGCAATATTTTAAAATTAGTTAGGGGGTATACGGGGTCCTTTATATACATGTGATGCAAACCAAGCATCCGATATGAGGGAAAAAAAAAAAGTATTTCACACGTTTATACGTGTACATATATTTATATATATATATATATATATATATAAAAGCACATTTTCTTCAAAACATCTTGCAAACGGCTCTTTACGACCAAATTTATTTCATTACTCAGTTTAAAATATTTATTGTTTATTAGTTGCGAAGAGACATTGCGTCGAGAAACAAACATATCGATGCAATTTAACTCTGCTTGTTGTTTTTTTTCCTCGACACTGCAATGCCATTTCTTTGTCTCGAAAAA
Source organism: Pseudomyrmex concolor (assembly GCA_014839585.1). Lineage (NCBI taxonomy): Eukaryota > Metazoa > Arthropoda > Insecta > Hymenoptera > Formicidae > Pseudomyrmex > Pseudomyrmex concolor. The sequence continues at coordinate 9,503 of QVOB01001177.1, read as the reverse complement.
GTGCGCCCGCTTATATCACGACGGTGCACGCTCGAGTAACTCGACACTCTTTGGCGACACGGGTCGCCGTTCAACTCTCTCAAGGTGGACGAGGATGAAAGCGAGATCGGACACTCGCGGGCGGTGTGCGGGCTCCGTTCAGCGTAAATTGACTTTTTATATCGTCGTTTCACACACGCACACACGTACACACGCGCACGCGGAACACTCGAAGAGTCTCCGCGGCGCGAGTCGTGCGGCCGATCGTTAGAAAAAAAAGTAATCCTCGTATCTTACGGACTTTATGTCTCTATAGTAAAGGGGCAAACAGACGACTGCGCTTAATCCCCTTTAATCCACTATCGGTTGTAAAATAGTGAGGTAAGCCAATAAAAGTGTGCGCGCGCGTCGGAGAGCCGCGCGGGAGGTCTCCGTGTGTGCGCGATGAAGTGACCTCCCCCCTTTCTCTCCTCTTTTCAAGCGAGTGAGGAACCGCGCGCAGGGGGGTTAAAACGCGAAGAAAGAGAGAGGAGAAAGAACATCCCTCATGGTCGCGGCATTTGCATACAAGGATGATGGCTTGGTAAATTACGGCGCTCATGGCGATGACTCTCCGCCGCTTCTCCATTCCCGACGCACGTCGCTCTTGGTCACGACCGCGCGCGCTCTCCGGCTGCCACAAAAATTTTCTCTTCTTGCGTCGCGTGCATACAAACACGCATACCAACACCGTCGGTTCCCGTGATTCCGTGTAAGGACAGGCACTTTACGGACCGGAGCCGCGTACGATAACTAGTACGTAACGCCGCGCACGGCGGTCTTTACACGTCAGGTGCGCGATGCGCATCTCGCGTATTTTTCGACTCGATAATGCGGCCTCGACGCCATCATCCATCATTTGCATTCAGAACGTTAGACGTGAAAACTCTCGTGCGAAATGAGATCTAAAAAATCGATGCGAATCAGAAATAACGGTGAATAATAGACGAGTATCGAAGGCCACTCGCGTGAATGATTTTCGCACGAATTCCGAAAAAAAGAAATATTTGATATTAAAATATTTGGTCAAATAAAGCGCGCGGAGCGCAAATGTAATATTATTTTGTTCGACCGCGTGCGCGGGAACATTGCGTTTCTCACAAAGCGAGAGACTTTCCAATCGACCAGAAGTTACTGATTCTGTTATATCGCCCGACGTTGAAAGTTCCGTAATAACGGGATTTTCAATCATTCATTCGAATATGAAAATATAGATAGTTCCTTCTCGTATATAATCTTTTCGAAAAGTCCCGCGCTCTCTTTATTTCTTTATAAACTTTCCACATCCCGCGCGAAGCACGTTGATGCACTTAGCGGACGTGACCGAGTCACCGACCATCGCGGAACTTCGCGCGTTCCCGTAGCTTCATTGTTGTTAGTTTGGTTAAACATGCGTTTGTCGCGCCCGCGCGCGTTCACAAAGGAACAAAATAAGTTGCAACTTCCTTTTGGAACGAGTAGAGAACTTTCCACAAAACGCGCATAAAAAATTTTATGGATAGCGCACTGGTCCCCTTGTGTTCGATATAAAATTAGTATCGGTTAGAAACTTCGTTCCGCGATTTTGCCAATATTCACGCCAACAATTCGGCTTTCGATTAATTAAGCGACACAATTTAAATTATACAATCACATAAAATCTCTCCCTATTTCTCTCTTAATTGATGTGTAATAAATTTAAGTTGACTTATTTGATAAAAAAATTTATTTTTATTTGTCAAAAAGAATTTAAATTAATTTTTAACATTTACATTATTTTTCTCTCACACACTCGAATTGTATCGCAAATAAAATATGAGAGAGGGAAACTCGTTGTAATTCACAGCTTGTTGATATTGTCTGTTGAAATATTTGGAACTCTCTCCGTGGAATATAATAACAGATAATACAGGTAACGTTAAAAGCGTAAATGCAGTGCACAGATCATCCAACCGCGCGTTCGGTTCGAACATCTGGCTTGAGGAGAGAGAGAGAGAGAGAGAGAGGATGAATCCGAAGATTACCTTGTCCGTCAGAGTCCGCTGGACCCTTTACAGCGCTATTTGCAGAGTCACGTTGAACCTGTTCACCGAAATCTGTTTTCCCTACGGGGGATGTATCATAGGTAGCGAGACCGTATTTTGTTCGAGATGTGACACGTATAAGAAATTTATAAATTGATGCGTGGGTGCTTTCACCGATTTCCGCGCGAAAGGAGAAAACACGCGGAGCGCGCACGGCGGAGTTATAAATAATGATCCTCGAACGCCATCGAGCATTTCTGCATGACCGGATATCGTGAATTAAGCGAGATTGAAACGCGAGAGAAAGAAATCGTAAGATATATAGATGTATACTTGCGAAAATATCATCATTTTAACATCGAGAACAAGCGGCAAGTTGTACCTGATGTTTAAGCATCCCGTTTAAGCATCTTAAAAAACCGACAACAAAGAATTATCGGGAGTTTCCGCTCCTACGGATCGCACGGCAGAAGTGAAACGTTTAAAAATGCATTAGTTTTATTTCCATTACAATCCGCTTTCGTGTGCTATCAGAGTCGTTAGGGGGAGGGGGGGGGAGGAGACGTTTCGAACTTCGCAACGCAACAAAGGACCGTCATCTCGTGTAACGCGAAAAAAAATGTTGCACACACACGCGAGCCACAGAGATCCGATCTTTCCTCTCATCCTTTTGAAAGCACAGAGAGGAAGAGTTCTTCTCTTCGTCCCACGAAACGTTGTTGGGACCGACGCGCCATTCCGCATGAAATGGGGAGAGGAAGCGCATGTGCGAAGCATCGGAGCGAGAAGAGGAGGAGGAGGAGAAGAAGGAAAAGAAAACGAGCAGGAAGAGGCGAAAGAAAGAGGCAAGGCCGAAAAGAACTATTGACCGTACGGGATGAAAGGGTGTCCCACCCTTTTCGAAATCCGAGTGGCGCGGCCGACCTGTTCGCTCGGTATAGCTCCTATCCGTATCTCCCGTATATCTCTTCTCTTTTCGTTGACGTGCAACAGTTACTACCAGTCACCGGTGAGCCGATCATCATGCAGCTCATCCGCCATACGTGTTCACACGGGACAGAGAAGAAGGCGAAGAGAAACGAGAAGAAGGAATGCAGCGCGTAAGGTACTCCCGTGCGCACAGAATGTAGTTGGCTTTGCGAGTGAGAGCCGCGCGCCTGCCATCTGCCCGATACGCAATCCGCCTTAGCCCTTTTTTTTCTTTTTTTTCTTTTTTTTTTTACGTAATCCCAGACGTTTTTCCAATCTCGGACCGAGCGACTCGCACCGAGACCCTCTCCATTCTCGCTCCGAGAGGACTCGGGGACTTCCATTCAGCCGCGTGCCCGAAAATCGAATTCGGGATTTCGGGATTTTGATCTTCACTTCTCTCCCAGAGAGAGAGAGAGAGAGAGAGAGAAATGTGTCAACCCATACGGAGTGTTTCGATTCCGCGCGGAGTTTTGTACTTCTGGATTTGTGCCCGCGGGCTTTCAATCCGCTGGAAAACCCTTTTTCCTATGTGAATTTGCAACGGGACCCGATTCGATACGTATACGCGCGCGCAGCTGCGGCAGCGGCGGCGGCGGCGGCGGCTGTGAATGTTTGCAAACCTCTTTGCTCCGGTGTTGAATCATGGATTAAAAAGAATGTTCAGTTTGATAGGCAAAATTGCCGGAATGTGTATTGAACGGTGCAAATCGATTTATCAAGTTAAATCCCCTTCCTTCCCCATCTCGGAGAGACCGATATGTTGAAATTTCTTAAACACCGCATTCGTTTATCAGCTAATATTTTTGTCCGCACGCGACAGAAGAACGGATCGTTACGATATATTTTAGCGAGTCATTCGCTTCGTCAAAATTTAACTCGCTACCCAAATCTCTCTCTCGATATACATCGCTCCGCTAATCAAACGTCGTCTCAAGATTATTTCTGATTTTGAGATCGCGAAAAATACTCCTCCGACTTCCTGCGGGAGGGAAAATTTTCCGCAGTCGTGTGTAATCTGCTTGCGATATCTCTGCGACCACTACACTTTAACCGGGGGGGTAATACAGTGTCGAGTTAGCAGTCACAGTGGGAATACCCGCTTCCTTAATGCACTTCCTGTTCTTACGACAGACTGAAGATCTTATCGAATAGGTTCGGCCGTATCTCACGGCTGGCTCCCCCTCGTGCCACGTAGCCTTTACTCGCGAGAGACCCTTCGGGCTGAGTTCCGGCCATCCCTCCGTGTCCACGAGACTCGTGGGGGGTATATCCTCGGTGAGTAGGGAAATGGAGGAGAACTTCTTGCTAAGGTTTCCTGCGGGCGTCTTGGTACGCTTGCAAGAGAGACAGAGAGAGAGAGAGAGAGGCGGGGGTGCATATCCGATTGTTGAAATCGCACCGCGATCGATGATAACGCGCCAACTTCGGACTCTCTCGTCCCGGAGTAAAGCAGAACCGTGTAAATTGGCTGACTGGTTAAACGCGACTGCGGAGTCCTGATTACGCCGTCTCGGCATGTTGAATTGCACGCGATTCGCTTCTATTTGTCGGGACAACGAACGTATATAATAAGTACGACGCGATTCATATAGTATAAATTTAATCTTTCGCGTCGCGCAATCTATGTTTTATTTTACCTACCTAAAAATACACTTCGCGCGCGATACCTTCGCGTTTGAGACATTAATAATGTAAATTTCTCCAATCTAATAGCGAACACACGTCGTATATGTGAGTACAAGTGAGTAAAAGTTTCGCCGCGGCGAAATAATCGATAACACTTTTCCCGGCCGTTCGCCTTCACAAATAAAAGTGCAAATACGAAATTGAAAGATTCGCGTGCGTCAACGATTCGTTTTTAGAACGCGCTGATTGTTTTTCACTCGGTTATTAAAAACTTCACCAAAGCGAAGATCTCTCTAACGTTTTTTTTTTTTTCTACATCGAAAATGTCATAACACTCCAACGAAGAGATCGCACAGAAATATCCCGAGCTATGTGTCGCTAAATTAATCTCTGACGTTTTAAAATACATTCCGTATACGGCTATGTCAAAAAGACGTTGTCTGAACTTCCTCTTAAAATATGGAAAGTTCGCAGCGTCGCATTTTTGGAGCTAGCGAAAATGGAATCATCTCTTCGCCTCTCTTTCGAGATGCAAGCGAGGCATTAAAATAAGATGTTCATATATGTGCGATTTGTCGCGATTGGTGTGTTTCTATTGACGCAAACAATGCGCTGCGTATGACGCGATTATTTAAACACTTCGTGCAAATTACAAAATAATTTTACACTATGAGATCCAAAAGACGATGCAAAATTAGAACTGCGTCACTTCGTTTCTTTCGAATAAAAAAAAGAAGGTATTGGAAATAGCTCTTGCTCGAAGATATGATTTAGCATAAATCGTTACTTTACGACGAATCTCGAGAGAAGAAAATTCCCACCTAAGGCGGGAAGAGGGGAAACGAGGACAGCCCTCGATCTGCTCCCGATCTGACAAGCGCCCGCGAGCGCACGTCGTACTAATGATAAGTAACGAGCACCCCCGAACAAAGGATTGGAATAAATTTTCGGCGGTCGCGGGCGGAAGTGTGCGGGAGGAGCCGCTTATTTTCTGGCATTTGCAGTCGCCGATGCTAATCTCGCCAGACTCTGTGGGGAGGGAGAGAGAGAGAGAGAGAGAGAGAGAGGAAAGAGTGCCTTCGAGTGCCGGCTTCTTCATAGGCTCGCCATCTGACACCGGGGCCTCCTTCAGGAAGAAATCTGGTCTGCGTTTCTCGGGCGAATTATGCTAATACTACTCCCTCCCACGCCGAGATTCACGTCGTCCTCTTTGCCGCCGCGCGAATTGAAAGGGAAGGAGGAAGCAGTCCCGGTGGTATTCCGCTTGAAAATCCGCTCGTCGTCGGCCGATTCTCGATCTCAAAAAGTGAATTGCAACGATACGAATTGAATGCTAATAATTGCCGCGTACATTTGACGTGCAATTATCCGATGGTTGTTATTATCTCTTCACAATTTTTATTCTCCCGCGATTTTATTTGTCATATAATATTTGTGTGAAAAAATTTGAGAGACTGTAGCGCACTTTGAAGCTCTTCCGATCGGGCATGAGAAAGCGCACCCCTCGCACACGCGAATGTAATTCAATTTAGTTTCGTCGACTATGTAGTCAACGGTCTTTAGGAAACGGTTTCGTTCGCATCATTGTTGCCGCATATTCCCTGGTTACATTGTGATCGGCTGTAAGTGGCGGCATGTTCCACATTTTGTGCGACGTATCGGATGCGTAGGCACGCACGAAAAAGCGAAACGTGCGAGACTCCGTCGAGACGGACAGAGAGAAGTATTGATATTCGAGCCTCCCTCCTCTTTTTCTCCCAATTCCGCACGTGAGCCATGTGTCTTTTTTTTTTTTTTTTATATTATGTCATCTGCAGGCGCGAGAAAAGCGAATGCGCCGCACATTCGTGTGTAACTTGCGACGCGCAGTGGTTCTCATAATTTTTGTAAAAATTTACAACGCGTATAACAAAAATATTTAATATTTTAACACGTTTCAATATTTTGTTTGTTTTTTTTTTTCGTCTAAAGTTGTGACGAGTTCTGAATTTTGAATCGATTGTCGCATCGTTTCTCGCAGCGATACTCGTAACGTATAAATGATAAAAATAACTTGACCTACTTAAAAGATTCGCGCTTTATATAAATGGCGTACTTAAAGTAGTTTCAAGGAAACGATATTTATATCAGTGCATAAGATATGCAATCAAAGTTGAGTCACAGTTCGCGAAGCTACGTTCTCTTCTGTTAGCGCCACTTGACGCGCGCTCCGGAGAGGAAGAAGCGGAGAGGTTCAACGTATATCATCGCTCCAATGGAGAGACGTTTCCCATTATGAAAAGTTCTCCGTCCTTACGCGGTATTTTAATGCGCATGACTAAATTACTTATTATTCAAAGACGCAATTAAATTTCGGATTTACATATCTATTACGACGGCGGCGGCGGCGGCGGCGGCGGGGTCGTCGAGATTGCCCTACTTGCGACTATACATAAATGCAGGAACATGATGGATGATGTACGAAATAAAGCGCGGAGAGTCGCCTCCCCCCCCCCTCCGAAAGAAAGAAATAATTCAATTCCGCTCGCACATAAAGAGCGCGGTATAATTTCTATATTAACTTTGCCTGTGTTACTTCTACTTTTTTTTTTTTTATTCAAACTGTAATTGGCGTTAGAATGAAAACTCGCTTCGTCCTCTTTGCGCGCGCGCGGAAATCACGTTGTAACACGCGCATAGAACAGTAAGCTTTTTCTATCGATCCCGCATTCAATATGCGAGGAATGCATCAATAAGGATGAAGTGTACCACGAGCAAAGATAACTTCGAAACTTTACATGCCGGCTTGTTCAATCTTCTCCCCTTCTGTCGCGCGATATATCGGCGCTGATATTGCACTCGCGCACACACACACACACGCATTCACCTTCGCGAACTCTTTAAATATACACACAGACGCACGATGTGCGTGCGATTCGACGGAATGGAATCCTCGCGTAATATAACGAGAGTTATCGGTCACGCAAAAGTCGCGAGCGAAGCACGCACTTCTCTCTCCGACAGACGATATCCAACTTGGATTTTTCGACCGCCGTGGGGCGCAAAATCGTCAACTATCGAGAAGAGGTCTTTTCATCAATCGACGAAAGACTGACGGCTGGTGAAAGCCTCCCGCGGCGGCCCGGGGAAAAGGAAGAACCGTCTTATCCGCAATCCAATCTCCATTAGGCCGACTGTTACTGCGATTTTCGCGAACTATTCGACGTTCGAGTGGCGAGCGGTCGATTGAGCGACATGAAAGAACTGTGCAGCGCCGACGCCGAGTAGAGGGATATAACATTAATGTGCTCGTTGACATTGTGTTTACCCCGGCGTGTACACAGCCAAGCTAAGGGCGAACAAGGGAGAGGAAAGGAGGGGGAGCAAGAGGGGTATACCGACTTTACAGAAGGGTAATCGAAGCGGACTGAGCGCGACGTCAAAACTAGAACAACAAATTACGCGTAAATTGTGTTAAAAAACTTCGAGTGTGACTTTTAGAAAAAACATTGCTCTCAATTTGTTTTTGAAACATACTTTCTCTGAAGAAAAGAATTTTCTTACGACGACGCAGAGATCTGAAATGATTTTTTTCAATTGTTCAAAATCTCTGCGTATTTCAAGAATATTATCCTGTTAAATCTCCGAAATCAGATTATTCACATGCTAAGCTAATGTTACAGAACTAATTGTACGCGCGCAAATACAAAGCCGTAATGCTGATACACGGTACTAAGCGAAGAAGGGAAGCGGAGCGCAGGTTCTGGTGGACGCGAGAAGGGGGACAACGTCCCTCTCCCATGGATGATGGATGTCGGGGCCTTTCAAGTCCATGGCGCGCGGCCCCCTCCCGTCACCGCCTATGATTATCTAATACGACGACGCCGAAAGGGGGATCCGGTGAACCCGAAACGATCGTTCGTCGTATGCAGGCGGCGAGAGGGAAGAGAAGGAGGGGAGGGGGGTCCCGACTCGATGTACAAACCATAAATACGACTGTACCGAGTAGTCTCGGGCTACCGGGTTTTCTCCGGGGTTTCCCCCGAGTCCGATACCGTTCCGAAAAGCTTGTTTGTGCCCCGATTCTCTGTGTGTTACTTCTATGTGTCTCTGTTTTTCTCCTTGTCTTCCTCTCCCTTCGCGTAAGTCCCTGTTGAACAACATACGGCTACCCAGGGACCACTGCGTCGCTCTCGCGATGAATGGTGGGTCCGTGGCTAAAAAAAAAAAAAAATAAAAAGAAACGCGCGCGCGCACGCACGCACGCACGCACACGCACCAACGGCGCGTAACCCTTTTAATCTGTCACTGTGCGCTGCTCGCGTCGACTCGTGTGCAAGGAGAGAAAGGATACGCCCGGGATCGCCTTTTCCGGTGGGGCTTCTCCGGGGCAACGAAATTACCGGGCTGCCACTCAAATTGGCCCGACGACGAACAATCGGGCCTATTACGCGGCATTTGTCAGCATGGCGCTGCTGTCACCATCACAAGCGAAGGCCCCGTTCGCCGTCTCGCGTTACGCTTTCCTCCTTCGATCCGTTCGCGAAAAGGGGTTTGAAAGCGTGGCGGCGGGAGAAGGGAACGCCGCGGGATGCTCCCGAGCGCAATGTTTAGGCAAGGCAACAGTGTGCCGTTCTTGCCACGGTTCAACGAAAAACAGTCGCCACGATCGCCACCTGTCGCGACGCATGACACTGATGCAAGCGGCGGCAGCCTTGCAACAACGAGGAGAAGGTAGATCGAGAATGTTGCGTAAATTAAAGCAAGCACACGTGTTGTAGATTGATTAATGATTGACGTGGGAATTGGGAGGGGTAAAGAGAGAGAGAGAGAGAGAGAGAAAGCGTTATTTATTCTGCGCTCTGGGACAAGTCCCCTCAAGCGCTAACTATATACAGTTAAGAA
>QVOB01001175.1:0-14888 GCA_014839585.1 Pseudomyrmex concolor | reverse complement strand
TATTCGCGTTGCTGATAGCCGCCGCTCCTCAGATTGTAATCCTGCGGGACTTCGTGCACGCCGCCAGTCTGTAGTGGCTTCAGATCGCGGTAAATGGGATTATTGCTGCTGCTATTGCTGCTCGTGCGAGTCGATCCGTTTTCCTCCATTTCCGCGTTCTCGCCACCCCCGCCTGTCGCCCCCGACGTCGACTCGCCTTCGTCGCTGCTTCCTACAAACGAACAAACGTTTTCGGGATTTTCACAAGCTTTATCCGTCGGAAGTACTTCTCTCACGTTTTGGTTTCCGCGTCGTCGTTTGTTGCGAGCTCAACTGTATTTCGTTCGATTAAATAATTGTTGTATCAGTTAGTAAGAAAATCAAGAAAGCAAAATGCCGTTTTCACGGATCGGATCTTCTGTAGTTTTCACTGGTAAAAAAAAAAAACAAAAAATCAAATCCGCTCTATATTTACGACAATTTAATTTACCCAGGAGTTGCACGAAGAGTTTTGACGTGAGAGAGAGAAAAAGAGAGAGAGAGACGACTTTTCGGAGTATGACGTATCGATTGGTCATTTCTGAGAAAGCGGCGGTACGTTGTTCCCGCAATAAAGTCGCGGTTCGTGATATTAAATGCAAGTGCGAGAGTTTTGTTGAGGGAAAGGTCGCGGCTTCGTGTAAACTTTGCGTCTCGATAAAGGTCGGAAAATCATGAATGGTTCTGCACGGAGGAGCGAAATAAATTTTGTTTGCGCGATACGCTCTTCCATTTTCTCTCTCTCTCTCTCTCTCTTTACGACCTGACCAAATCCTAGGCACACAGGAACAAGTGCCAATTGGAGTGTCGGGCGTTTTCTTTTTCGGCGCAGCTGCCGCGCGGACAAAGTGACACCGAGGATGTTTGTCGCGATAAGGATTTTATTGTCCTCTTGTGTCGGCTTGTTCCCGATGCGTCGTGATGTCATCCCACGATGTGCGGGATCCTACGCGATACGAACGAATCGTATGTCTCGCGAGTGTCTCTATCGAACAACTCCTTTCCCCGCAAAAATTATCACAAGCATTCCGTTGTTATCCAGATACTATTAAAAATAATATACGAAAGCTGTCACAGGATGTACTGAATTAATTTTATTTACGGTTTGGGTTTTTTATTTGAGAGAGGATTTTCGTGCGTTCTTACCTAAAGTTTTTATACATTGCACATCTTTATCACATTGTGACAATTATATCACGCGCGAGGTGACAAAGCAATTTTTTTTTTTTTTTTTTTTTTTACCGACGGCATACGTCCGGGTTCTTTTTAATGGCGGTCTTATTTCTCCGAATCGAAATATATCTGCCACGGTGTATATCGGCTATCTAAAAACAAACTACGAGCTTCACTGCGGCGCGTCTTCAAGCGCCGTAGGAGAAACCTGCCGTAGGTCCTCTGCAAACAACAGCGAGAGAGAGTTTCGTGTGTAAATCGGCGTCTGGGCAAATGATCGTTTTAGCAACGCGACCACCTGGCAGGTGGTATATCGGAGACAAGACAAATCGTTGAAGAGAAGAAGAAGATAAAGAAGGCGTTAACTTTACGATCAGAATTTTCTCACGACTAATTGCTATGACGACGTCGATACTGAATGAATGGAATTTCTGTCAACGTCCCTTTGCCGTTTATAAATAAAGATAACAATAATCAATAGAAAAGAGGAAGATATTATTTCGACGTTCGAGGAAAGACTACGATTTATGTCGCATCCCGCAATAAAACGTTAAAAATATCAATTTTACGATGTTGGCTTCTTCTGTTCCATTCTAATCGAGCGAGTAAACAAAGACTCAAGGATCCGTGTCGACTTTACGTCGAGTCGTAAAAGAAAACGGTGATCCTGTGAGGTAGGCAACTCGACACGAAGCTCGAAGAGACAGAACCGAAGATTGTCGATATCGATACTCGTGTGTGTGTGTGTGTGTGTATGTGTGTCATATTTAACGAGAAGAAATAAAAGTCGTCGATATAAATTCTTTATAATACAAACTCCGGTTTCACAAACACCAACTACTTTGTTTCTCATCTCGGTCGTGGAAAAATAATTATTTTTTTATAATCTAACGCGCGTGCTTCGCGATTAACAGAATTTTCACTCTCAGATCTCAAGCTTTTTTTCTAATTTAAAAAAAAAGAATAGAACGGGAAAAAATTGAAACATTCTTTTTCGATAATGAAGCAATTGCAATGTGATTTTTATCATGTGGCGCGCAACGTTCCGCCAGAATGTCGTCGATACGAAACTCGGCTTTTCTCAATCCCAGAGACATAGCAAACACGATTCGGCGGAGATGTTCGAGGAGATGATCGTAAAGAAGAGTCCTAATCGCGCGAGGGTCCCGCCTGGTTATACGGCAATTTAGATCCACGCGCGAGAGAAACACGATATGATACAACAACAATATTTGGAAAACCCTCGAGAAACAGGGGGGTCTTTGACTCCTATGGGACACAAGTGGCGCGGCAAAGTATTTTCTCCCTTGACAGAAGTACACGAGCGTACTTGTTGAGCCCATACGTGACGTTATCCCTGATGATAGCGGCTCGAGAGCCGCTCGGATGACGATTAGAGAGAGAGAGAGAGAGAGAGAGCGAGCGAAGTGCCGAACTCACGCTCTCCAGAAACGAATTAATCGTGGGAATTAATCGAGCGGTTTTTGATATCCGCGATTTGATATTCGAGCACGTTTCCCTTCAAAGACGTGCGTTAAGAGTAAATTTTGTCACCGTATAAATAGAGACTAAAGAGAGTGGAACCTCTCAAATGTTGCATCCGCGCACATTTCGCGCGATTATTATTGCGCGCGTCGCGCAAACGTTTAAAACTGAATAATCAATTATAACGTTTGTTAATTGGCAGATCAGGCGGCTCTAATGAAAACTGTTCGGTCGGTGCCGCCCCATTGTGTGTGTGTGTGTGTGCCGCGCGTCTGTATTTACTATGAAAATAGTAATATGTGTTTGTTATTAGGGTAGTGAAGTAGTTAGCGAATTATAAAAGCAAATGACTCTTTTGCATCGCACGAGACCCATTGTGATCGATGATTGATGCGCGTGTACCGTATATATCTACGTATGTATAGGGCACTCGCGGCGAATTCGCCTATATCGATTCGCCTATATGTCGCTGCGTGCGTCGAATATCCAGACAGTTGACGTTTCACGATCGAAGGGTTTAACAAACGATCGCGGACGACGGTGATGGATTAATCCAGTAGTTAAGTAGACAAGGCCAAGTGTGTGTGCGCGCGCGCCTGAATACCGTCACAAGATTTTTTTTTTTTTTTTTTATATACGATTTTCTCGAGACGCAAAAATTTTATAAATAAGACGATTTTTTTTCCGTGTACACTCTTCTATCATTTTTTTTTCTCGCGAGTTTTGTAAAAATCGCTAACTATTCGCGCGATATCCGAGAGATTTGATTTTTTTTTTTTCGCTTCCTCGACGAGTTGCCTTTAACGTGGCAGGACGTGTGGAGCGACTGGTGTCGAGATTCAAAGAACGCAAACACACGGGCTTCCGGAAAAGATAATTAAACAAATTGGCGAGTGCAGAGATGTGAAGGAGCGATTGCCACCGCGGATTACATTCGCGCTCGCGCAGACCGCGTTGTTGCCTCTAACCGCACAGGACATCCTGGTGATACGAGGATCCTCTGGAGAAGCGTGCTTGACTGGTTGTCGCACGCGCGAATCGGTACACGTCGGTTCCCGAAAGCTCCATTGGCGGATGGCGCGATTAAATACCAATCTCGCTGACCAGATCTCTTTCTCTCTCTCTCTCTCTCTCTCTCTCTCTCTCTCTCTCTCTCTCTTTATCCGCCACGAGGAGCTTGGCGATTGAGGTTAATTAGAAAAAAAAAAAAAAACGACGCGGTCGGATCCTGCGGCCGCAGGAGCAGTATCGTGAAACGTTGATAAGATTATCAGCTTGTCACGGAATTGCCAAGCCTGACGCGCGCCAAATTGGACAGAAGATCGAATCTCTCTCTCTCCGGAGTCTGGCTTCCGTACTCGTTGCGGTCAGCGAGTTTCCTCGGCTCATTGTTTGCGCCGAATATAGTGAGCACGAGAAAGGACACTTCGCTCCATCGAGAGCTCTGACAAAAATATTCTCGAACATGACATTAACACAATGACAGATGTTTCCAAAGCCGATTACTGTACAATGTTATGTAAAATAATATTTCTCTAACGTTTTAGTCACAATTTCAAGTGAGTTTATGTTACTTTGTCTAAAGAATAGAAAGTTTTCACCGAAGAAATGTTGGTGAATTCGTGGCAAATTTTGCAAAGCAAAGTGTGCAACGTACTTTAGAGTAAAATTTAAAACGAGTGTAGTTTTTCAGCAGTGTTTCTCCTGATTAAAAAAAAAAAAAAAAAAAAATTGTCTTTTATTAACAACGTCAGTCGAATCGGTATCACTCGGAATATCGCGTTGTCGTCGTTTTACATGCGAGAGATATCGAGAAAATCGTTTCTTATCGCGTACTTTGCCTTCGTCACGCCGAGCAGATAATTATTTCATCATCGTCGTGAGTTCTTCGGAACGATCGCGCGAATCGCGCGCTGATCAATCCGATTCGCGGCTTTTTTCGGACTTACCGTTCATCCTGTAATCCACGACGGATCGAGACAAATCGAGATCGTTCATCGGTCACTCGCCTGGAAGTCCTGGATTCTCCAAGAGAGCGAGAGCGAGAGAGAGGAGAGGGCGATCCTGGATTTTTGAGAATCACTTCCGACGACACATCGGTATCACAAAGAATCTTCCTTCACGAGATCACGTCAATAACATCACGAAAATAACGAGCGATGTCGGCGAGGACACGACGATGACGGGCTCTCATGATCGAGCGATCAATCAGGACGGTTGAGGATCGCAACTCCGACTGGAGGTCCCGGATTCTTCGGAATACGATCACGAGGGGAGAGAGGGGAGGGGATGACGCGGGGCCGTTTTAGACGGCCTTTGGGCTAGTCTGCGGGAATTAGACGGACAACGGGAAGAGACTGACACGGTCCTCTGTGACAGCTGGCCCACGGCGGACTAGAGAATTAGTTAGAGAAGAGGATGGCACGGGTTTCTCTCGGGGATCCCGGAGACATTCACGGGGTGTGGCGGGTCGCTTCCAACGGGACCTCTGGTTGGTTCACGGGCGGAGCCACCCCTATCGCATCGCGATCCCCACCAAAGCGGCCGCACAGCATCCCTCGGGAGTGCGAGCGAGAGAGACGCGGTGCTTTGGCGGTGGAGCGTAATGCGACTGTCTGAGAGAACGGCGAGGAAGGGAGTTACGGGAGAGGGAGTAGCGACACCGCGAGATAACCGAGGAGACTTCGCGGTAGCTAAATCTAAAAAGACGAGAGAACACGGGATTCTCTTTTTTTCAAGACTCCGGAGACGGGGGTTGCGCCAGCAGTAGTTCAGACTGAGCGTAAAAGCTGAAATGTGACGTTTTAAGGGAAGTTGACACTTAACATTTTATTTTCTTCACGTCGATGAGAGTATCTTTTTTTTTTTTATATATTTAATATATAAAATAAAAAAAAATCTCTTAATATTTTTATTTAATATATAAAATAAAACTCTAGGTTTAACAAACTTAGAGAATAATTAGTCTGTAGACATTTTCGAACCAAAGGAAAAAATGACAGCTGTTTTTATTTCACTGACAATTCATTCTTATGATTTTCTTATCTCTCTTTCTATGCATACAAATGTTTCCTAAACGATCAACGAAGCGTATCGTTGGCCTTTATTGTACTTTCTTTATCGACACGTTACACGTTTCTTTTCGTCGGTGAATTTTCACGTGCGAGCAACAGTGAAAATCTTAACTTTGGTTAGCGAAACGCTAGTGAGATGTTGTTCTTTTTTTTATCGCAAAAAAAGCGGTTACCGAAAAGCGTTGTGATGAGAGGGAGAAAAGACCCCACGCGGAGACGAGGTCAGCAGGACAGCCATCGAAGTTCTTATTGGATAAGGGTGACCACTTTTTCACCGCGAAAAGTAGCTGTCAAACCTTCCGAGCGAGTCTCGATTTTTTTTTCTCCCAACCGCACTCAACAATTCGCCGTGATTTGTTCAACGAATCGACTTCAAAGTCAATCGGAGGAGTAGAGTATCAGAAACGTCAATCCCGCGTATATTGTCGTGCGTCTGACGGAAAAAATGTCCTCCTGTATGGATATTCGTTCTTGTTAGGAAAAGAAAAATTGAGAGATTTGAGACTTTCTCGAAAATCGTTACGCAGTAAATAGAAATAGAAAACTTCTACGATTACTTTCATACGCGTCATAGTTTTTTCGCCGATTTTTCTTCCGAACGTTAAAGGTTTTTCTTTCATCTGTTATCTCGAAAAAAAATCTTAACATTCTTATTGGAAACGTTCGGATTTTATCTTTTTCTTCGCACAAATAAAGCGCGAAAATAATAAAGAGTTATTCGTCCGCGTTTTCATCGGCGTTTTATTTCGTGCGGAGACGATGATTTAAATCTGGCGCGCGCGAGCGTCGTAAAATCGGGACGACCGCGGGATAAAGCCGCGCGAGGAATATATGAGACGGACGCCGAAAAGACGCCGAAACAAATCTTCATTTCTGCCGGCTGGCAAAAGCGCGCGCGAGAAACACGAGGCGGTAACGACGACGACGATATGACTGGTTTTTCGCAACCGGGAAGACATATGTCGCGTGCAGTTATATCATTCTTTATGGCCGGCAATGTCTCCCCGTTACCCTTCTCGTTCCATTCAGCGCGCCGACTCTCGTCCTTCGCGCAATATCTGGAGGGGTTTGATTTACACCGGCATAAAAATGTCTCGAATGGCTGATATCACTTGCACCTTCTCGCGCAGACCGAGATATCCCGTGACAAAACCGAAATCTCTGTAATATAACCAGATATCCTACACGAAACGTTTTCAAAACGTTTTGAGAAGAAGTCTTTTTTTTTTTGTTTTTGTTTTTTAATAGAAAAACATACGAAGATATGACGTGTGACAAAAATTGCTTAAACACAGTTTGCCGTGTTCGTGAAATCTCGGAGAAAAATGAAATTCACGGAACAGTGAGGTTGAAAAAAATTAAACGTTACGCGATGATGACAGCACACGCAAATAGATAATAAATAGGGATAGAGAATAAATAGAAGTAAATATTAAAATCCGGCAATTATTTATGAAAACAATTTACGTAATGTTTATACGTTTGCATAACGTTTGTTTGTAATACATTATTTCTACCTTGTGCGTACATACTATTTAGAAAGTTTGTAAATATTTGTGTAATTAAAACATTTATATATTATTACACTAAATTAAATGTAACTACACTAGCTTTAGTAATATAATTAAATATTTATTAGATATAGCACACACATTTCTCCCTCTCTGTGCCGCTTAATTTCACGATTACGATAAAAAAAAAAAAAAACAAAAAAAAATGATACTACCTCTTGTTCTTTATTATTTTAATAGCATTGTCATCTTGCGAAAAGACTTCTCGTGTATTTTTTTTAAATCGTACTTTGTGTTGTGATTTCACGTGACACACAGAAGTTGGTGTCTGAGAATCGCACCCGATCGATTCTCACGCGTGTGACGAGCCAGCTACGAAAGGGGAGGGGGCAATAAATAACGGGAATATCAAAGGGTTATCAGATCTAAGCAGACCTCCTACGTCTGGCGCAACTTCTGACACGTGGAGTGACGATGCTGTAATGTCGGCGGCAAAGTGTGCTCGTGTAGGGTGAGTTTGTGGGAGTAAAGAGGGGGAGGGATGAGGAGGTAGGTAGGCGCGAAGCTATTAAACTGACAGAAACACTTGCCACCCCCTCGTCGCTAACCCCCGGTCTACCGCCTCCTCCTCTTCCTCTTCCTCTTCTTCCCCGCCGCCACCCCGCTCACGACCCCCGACCATGCCATCCCTTACTCCGGGAGAAGCCCTTCGTCCTTTACTCTGCAACACCGGAGTTATTAATATTTTTCGCAGCCCCCGAAAAATTGTCTCTCCCGCAGCCGAGCTCCACCGCTGGAGAAGCAATTTTGCGGGCGTGTCGTCGACTGCCACTGTCAAAGGATATGCGGAGCGACAGATAGAGAAGGTTTTTTTTCCCCTTCACGACGCGCTCGTGCGTTTTAATAAAACATTGTCATTGCCTATATATTAATTTACGTTTTAAATCAATCTACTTCTTGAATTTTTGTTCATTACTTTTTAAAAACAATTTTGTTCTCAGTAATTTTTTTTTATTAGAATGGTTGATTACTCGCATGAGAAAGTTGAGAAAAAAAGAAGCTCTCTCAATATTCTTTACTTTCGCATAACACTTGAAGTGTACAATATCTCATTATGCGATCCCCCGGTGTTCGATTGGGAATCTGTCGACACCAAGAGAGAGAGAAAGAGACTGCTCGACGTTTCACTGTCGACCGTTAACGGTCGGGAAAAGAAGCTGACCGGGAAAGGAAAAGAAGAGAAAAGAAAAAAGAAATAAGGAGGAGAGCAAAGCCACTCAGCGAAGCAGCAGAATGAGAGAAAAGAAGTCAATCCTCGAGGCGACTAAACAATTGTCTCGCGCTCGAGTGGCCCGAGTGTGTAAGCTCGTGGTAGTCGACTCGATGTTAGCCCGAAGCGATTGGCGCGTCTCCCCACAAAGACAGCGAGCGAAGAGAATGAGAGAGAGAGAGAGAGAGACAGGAGAGAGAGCTCGAGCCGCAGACGCGCGCGATCTGCTGAAAAGGATCGAGATTCGTAGAGAGACGTGCGTGTCCGTGAATGCCATTGCGCGCACGGCGAACAACAAGCACGAGTACACAGCCGTGAGCGCATATCCCGAGTGGCCAAAATAGCGAATGGCGTATCTACGAGTCGACGAGCCGCGTCAACGGTCGACTCGGGAGTCTATAATTTGTGTACGAGTCGAGAGAATCGTGTTGTTCTCTCTCTCTTGCTTCTTCTCTTTCTCTTTCTCTCTTGACTATACCTACAACACACGCGTCGCCTTTCGAAGTGCCGGCTTCTAATGTGTCATTGAGGAGCACGTTACGTGGAGTAAGTAGTCGAGAGAAAAAAAAAAAAAGAAGAATGGGAAGCCGGGCAGACGAGGATAGCGAGATTGCCAGCACCGCCCTCCCGCCTGGAGGAACTTGAGACGCGATTGTTGTGCGCCGCGTGCACCAGGAGAGCATTGTCCCTCGTTAGAGGCTACCGGAAGTCACCGGAAGACGATGAACTAACGGAAGACCCTCCCGGTCCCGTAGGGGGTTCCTCCTCCTGAGGAACGCCCCCCCGGTCTCGATAGACCCCCGCAGCTTGTCGTCGCGTGATCCCCCCGAAGAATTCACCTCGATCTTAACGATCGTCGGATGCGAGTTAAGGTCGCGTCGAGATACAGTCTGTGAGATGGGGAACGCGGGAGAACTTTTGTCACACAAAATAAAATATTTTTCATCAACGTTGCTTTCACTTGACGTATCTCGTGAGATGTCTTTAAGTATCGAGGAAAGAAACTTTGAACGAGTCGCGGCGGATATCGATTGATCGAGTTGAATTTGACAAATTGGCGCACTTGGAGCGCGCAATTATTTAATCACACGGCGATTAAGACTCTCGGGTATTGTGCAAATTGGGTTACCCGGTCAAGATCGGCAGAAGGAAAGATCCAGATGTGGGCGATAGAATTGCGGCACGCGAGCAACCGGAAGTTGGTGAAGTAGGGAAAATCCGGTATACATTGAGCGCTCTTTCACCCGTGCAACGCCCTCGTTTCATCGCTTCTGTTTAGCTTTGCAGTGTGTCTTATGTATTTTAGAGTCATACTCTCTCTCTCGACGCTTTTGACTTAATTCTCAAGTTTCAAGTGGAACAATCCTGAAATTCCGTACTGGGAATATTTGTTTGATTCTCCCGATTCGTGTAAACGTAATCAGCGTAATGCTGTTCACATTACCGTCAAACCAACGAAACTTAATTAACAAACGATCTTTACTCAACTTTTAATTATTTTTCAAATTCCGCCGCGTGCAATAATCATATCGCAAAAAAAAAAAAAAAAAAAAAAAAAAAAAAAAAAAACGATACCGCAAATTCTCCACAGAGCGCTTAAGCGCATTTCGTTCGTGTATAAACCACAAAAAATAACGGAAGCTGATTAATAAGCAACTTCCACGCGATTGCGTATTTTGCAAAATTCCGCTACCGCACGGCGAATAATCGTCACGCGCATTTTGATTCGTGATGTTACAACAAGAGAGAACAATTAACGATGCAAATTACACAGAGTGCTTAGCACACGTCTTTCTGTGGCGAACGAAAATTCGTCCATGAATTAATCCCCGGTTGGGCACGCGATTCGTCAGGTTTCCGCAACTACGCCGCGATTAATTCAGGTCGGTTTGTGCATCGAGTTTGCGTCGCGCAAGCGGAGCGCGCGGTTAGCGTGTGTCCAAGTAAGCATCCACCGAAATGAGCGAGCGAGCGAGGAGAGAAACAGAATGAAAGAGAAACACGGTGGAGAGAGAGAGAGAGAGGCGAAATGAACGAGAGGAGGAAAAATCGTGCGAGCGGTAATCAACAGCGATATACTCGCGTAATATCGGGTGCAACAAAGTGCGAGCTTATTCGAAAGCGCGCAGCTCGCGCGCCGCGGCGGCTGGAAGGCAGGACAGCGTGCAAATATTGATACATTAACAATGCAGGCTAATTATGTTTTGGTTCGAGCGTGGCCTACCCGCACACACGCACACGCCGCGCCGCGTCCCGGCGATGGTTGTTGATGGTGGTGAAGCGTGAGGTGGTTTAACGGTGGTAGTGGTATAACTGACGATGGTAATGCTGCTGGCATACACGGCTCGTGGTGACGACGACGCTGAAGTAGCGGTGTGCGCGCGCGGAGTTTGCTGTGCCCACCGGCCAGGGCCATTGCGCCATTGTGATCCGGGCTTCAGCACACAGCCCCCGGCCGGTTCACAGGCGCAACTCGCCGTTAAATTAATTTTATCTCGTGTCTCGTCATTAAATTTGTATCTCCCGTCGGTCCCGCCGCGTTTGTCCACCCCCGCTTCTCCCTCTCTCCTCTCTCTCTCTCTCTCTCTCTCTCTCTCTCTCTCTCTCCCGCCGCATGTTTCGTCCGCGCTCGTCGGTTCTCATTCATCTGTTCTTATATCCAGACGAAAGAGAGAGAAAGAGAGAGAGAGAGAGAAAAGATAAAAAGATGACGACGCGAATTCGCGCGCGGAAAAAGTTGCCGGAGTTTTTAATCAACCCTCACCCTTAAAATAAGGCTCGCGCGGTAATTAAGGTCGCGTCCGCCGATGAAGATTTTTTTTTTTTCGCCGGAGAGATTTCAAGTTTTCTCTTCAATTATCAGAGCATTACTTCGTTATTTCGTGATTCTTTCTTTTTTTTTTTTTTTTTGCCAAAGTATCGATAGTTAAAAATGTAATCTTCATTCACAACTCTCTTTCTTTCTCTTTCTCTTTTCTCAGAGATTAACGTGAGAATAATTTATGGCGTATTGACTCGCGCGAAGATTGATCTTGTATCGTGAATTATGGATGACAACAAGATTGAATGCTAATCAGGTTTGTGTTTCTGACAAAAATAAAGTAAGTGAAATTTTTATCTGCGATGAAGCGAAAACGTAATTTCTCTAACACGCGATATTGCAGCCGCGAATAAATTGCGGGATTTATCTGCGGGGCGGTTGCAGGAAGTCGATAAGAACGATTAAATTCTAATTAGGCTACCATCCTATCCTTCGGGCTGTTTGAACGAGACGCACACGTTCTCTCGGCGCGAGTTCTCGACGATCGACGTTTTCTCGCGCGCAGAGAGAGGAGCAGATCGAAGGGTAAGACCCCTGCGGATATCGGTTCTTAACGGGGGTTAAAGCGCGTAAGGGTAGAACTCCGTTCGTGGAAGGAGAAAGGGAACAGATGTTTTTGAGCGCGAGCAAACGTCATAATCTATGTTCCGCAACATCCGTAATTAAAGAAAAATGAAAGTTCACGTGTTTCTTCTCTTACTCTTCGCATCTTCGCCCCATTTTCGCGCATTGCACAAAGAAAATCAAAACGTCTTTTCATTAACAAAAATCGAAATCGTAAGGTAGTTTTTGTTTAAAAAAAAAATCATTTTCGAGTTGTTCAAGGAAATTTGCGATAAAAAAAAATATATTATTTTTTATACAAAAACATCACAATGTTTATTCAATAGAGACAGAGGGAGGGAGGAAGAGAGAGAGAGAGAGAAGTCTCGTTGAAAAAAATTTAAAGCAACGGGGAAATCTCTCGTGCGTCAGATTGTCTGCGCTGTGAAAAGTCGCTCTCTCACATTTTCACTCGGGGAATACATCAACCGGTCGTGAAAACGCCGAGTTCACCAATCCAATCTCGCGGATATCGGCCCCGGACTAAATTCTCGCGCGTATGTGCCGCGCGAAGGTCCTCGCCGAAATAAATCGTCGCGAAAAGAATCGAATCTCCACGGCGGAATCTCACGCCCGGCTCGTAAACAAGGCACCCCCCGACAATAGACGGGGGGCCGCTGACCGTCCTTTCGGCATTTTCCTCCACATCGCATCCCCGCGCGTTCTTGCGGGTAGTTGCGAGATAAAACGAATTCAAAAGTTTAAATCCTCGACTTGATGGTACAACTGTTTTCTCTCTCTCTCTCTCTCTCTCTCTCTCTTTCTCACAATCAATGAATCGAGGGTGGCGGGTGGCGACTGGAGTTACGGACGAAAGGGCGGCCTGGCCACTTCTCGATCAGGTAGATACGATCTGACCGTTTACACCCCCGGCGTTCACCCCACGGCGCCACGAAATGGAAATGCGAGGAAACAGCGCGTGGGGATTGTCGTTCCGCGGACGATCATCGCGCTCGCCCCCCATTCAACGAATGCAGGACGATTGTGCGTTCGTCTCCGAATCGCGCAGTCGAGATCGCTATCGACAGATCGCCTCTCACACGAAAGAACTCGTGAACTATCATTTATCCGCAGACGATAGCTTTCAATTACAAAACATTTGCTTAAACGAGAACGCATATTTGACTTTTTGTAAAAGTCGGTGAATTAAATTTCATGAAAAATAATAATCATCAATTATCGCGTCAGTTAAAAAAACAAACAATTGGCAAATAAATTCGCGATTAAGATACTGACGAATGAGGTTCTTGTTCGTCTCGCACTTTTTGCGTCTAACGGATGAGCGGAGATTCGATGGAATCGTCACGCTTAAAAGCGTCATCATCATCAGCGAGATCATCGCCCGCCGACAAACGGATTCGCATCGCCGGGAGATAAGAGGCCAGATATCTCCCGGCAATCGTTCCATCACACGCGAATAGACTGCCTCCGCTCACAATGCTTGGAAGAATAGCTCCGTGATTCTATTCAGCGGGGAGGGGGAGAGAGAAAGAAGGAAGCTGTGCGTCCGAACACACGAAGAACGGGACGAGAAAATGGGGACGAGAAAGCGGAAGGGGGATATGAAGGTACGACAGCCATCTGGGAATCGAATATCTCCGATCGACAACGGCACCTTTCCGCCGAAATATCCGCAATTGTGGAAGAGTAATCGATGGACAGCGTGTGCGCGCGCGCGATCTCGCGAAGGATATGTTAGAGGGGAAGCGACTCGTCACACCCTTTCGAGGATCCTCGAGGGCGCGATTGAAAAGACGGCGGAAGGTAGTAAGATGTTTTCTCATCTCACCCGGCGACATCTCGCAACCTACGGGTTGCATCCTATGATTTTCAGGAACCGGGGTGTGTAGAAGGGTGGAGATTTGAAAGGCGTGAAGCCGAAGGGTCGCGGAGGAACCCTGTGGCGACACCGATGGAACTGTAATTGAAATTTCATAAAGATCGTTCCCGAATTGTCACGAACTTTAATCGCACGTCTTAAGAACAAACGCTGAATTATTTGTCGGGCGAGAAAGTGGCTGGGATATACGCAAGTTTCCCGTTGCAATCTTTTTCGAAATAAAAATTCACAGATAAATAAAAGTCGAGCAATTAATTATCACATATAGCAGTAATTAATTATGTCTTTAATGAACATAAGTGAAAAAAAAAAACAAAAAATATCTCAAAGTATAAAATTTTCGGAGTTTTCTTTTTTATATTTTCTGCAAATACATCGAAAATTGATTTTTTTTTTACTTAACAAGTTGAAGATTAATCGGGCAATAATCGGTCTAAGAACACCTGTGAACGAAGAATCACGCCGCATTCAAAGAAACCCTTGTCTCGGGGTCGAAAAGTCGATACACCCTTTTCCGAATCGCGCAAAAAATGGAAGGAAGACCCGTAAAACTTCGATCGTTTTCAAAGGTCGAGAACGTTCCTCTTATTTTTTTCTTTTTTTTGTTTTCTCACCTCAAGGGTTTTGCGCGCCATTCCGAAGACATTGTTTGCGGTCGCGCTTCTCTCCGAAAGTCTCCGATTGAAGGCGAGGAGAATCAATTCGAGGCGTGAGAAATCATCGCGACACTCTCGAGAGATGTGCCGCAGCCAATAAGCGAGAATCTATATTTCACTCGAAAAAAATCGTCAACAAGGGGTGTGCGCGCCAACGAAATCTTCCTCGCGCCCTTTGTTCTAATTTGACTTTGATAGTCACGACACTCTCGCGACACGTCTCGTCGCGAGAGAGAGCAACGAAAATCATAAATAACTGATGAGAATCGAAGTGCGTCGGGGATAAAAAATTAGAGATGAGAGGGAGAGGAAGATTCAATTTTCTTGTCACGTTCCGAAACGAATGGTTATCAAACTCGAATTGCACGCTGCAGAGACACGACGGGGGAGGGTGTACAAGCAGAAAGAGAAAAATTTATCTCCCTTCAAATTAAAAT
>QVOB01001173.1:0-18032 GCA_014839585.1 Pseudomyrmex concolor | reverse complement strand
TGTCTGTCTGCTGTGTAAGAGTGCACAAGAGAGTCTAGAGAAATTCGTTCCCTATATAAACGACAGATTATAATACTTGTCGGCACCGATGCGACAAGTAACGCGAATATATAACACACATAAATCGCATTATTCTAATGGCGACGAGAGAGAGAGACTCACCTAGTTTCTCGCAAATGAAATTTTCATATATACCGAGTGCGTTTCTCCGCTCACTCACAACAATTTTCAAAAATCCATATCCACGCGTTTTGCAACGGCGAGAGCCGCTTTCAAATTAACGCGACTACTTACAATCCGTTATTTTTTCAATCTTTTCGTTGAAATCAGAATTAAAAAAAAAACTGAATTTTTTGCAAACTACTTTCGAGATTTGCTGCGCGCGATGCTCGCGCGGAAATACATACATTCGAAAATGACGACACGAATTCGCTTCGCAAGTTCTCCGGCGCGAGTTGCAAATGCGAGATGCATCGGTTGAATCGAGATTTAAACTTACACAAGTTCATAACCAGACTCCGCTAACTAATGCGGTAGTAAACGTGAATATATAATGCTTCGCGCATTGAATTTCACTTCCCAAATGTAAAATCGATTCTTTTTCCTATACATGTCGCGATACGCAGCGAGAATCGTGAGAAATAAAATTGTATACGGAATCGTATTTCGTATACAAAATTAGTTCCCGTTCTATCAGCGATCTAAAATAAATCGAATAATGTTTCGCGCCGTGTTCTCAAACAAAAAACTACCGCGTCTATATATTGTACATAAAATCGCGCACTATTTGTAACGGAGATACTATTTTCTATATTTGTTTCTGTTGAACACAATTGACGTTTCCCACAAAATACTCGACTCGTTTTAAATAACCGCATTGTTCCGGAAACGCGTTCGATTCTACCATTATGTTAAACGCAATTCGTGCTCTACTACGACGATCGTGTCGCGCGGATGTCATTTGATTATTCGAAATGATGCAGCGAGGAGAGAGAGAGAGAGACGTGAATTGTCGCAGAATTATGCAAATACTGGACATGTATAATTTGCGCGCTAGATGTCATCTCCTAACTACGCAAGATCGATACACGCTACGTATTTTACGATATTGCGGAGGCGCGATGCGCGCAAGCATACTGCAACGTATATTACAATTCGCATTACAATCCTGTGTAAAACACAGCGCCCGGCGGCGATCTTTTAAAATTTTCAGCTCGTCGCGGCCGCGGCCTCGCCTATTCCGCCTATTTTTCCCGCGACAGGCGGAAATGAAAAATTCACGCGGCTCGCGGCGCAATTTTGCATAGGATCTCGAAAGGATCTGTAAAGGCAATGCGGCATTAAAATGTCTCGGAGTCAGACCGTCACGTATGGTATATGCCAACGCGCGCGCGGGAAATAAATCAAAAATTCCCTTGATATGTACTCTCGAACGGAGAGTTTTAAGAACGGAGATTCCTTTTCGGAATCGCGAAACAGTTTCAGCCGGCGCGGATTTTCATTCCGGCTTTTGCAAGTTGAATAATGCATTATAACCGAGATTATAAACTCCAGTTCCAGCATATTGACTCAGAGGGCATTAGCGCACAATCGGTAATAATGAAAGTAATTAAACTAAATGATAGATCGCGAAAACTCGCGAATACGCATTTACGACGTGATGTAGGAATGATCGCAATGAATCTACTGCCGCCCAGTTTAATCAAATGTCAACGATGACGATCACTTAATATGCTCTTTAATGACGCGCGCGACGTCGAAATCGAACGAAAATCAATCGCGCGCGAGCTTGACCTGGTTTCGACGTGTGCGCGCGATGTAACGTTGTAACGTGATGCTGTAAACTGTCGAAGCAAGATGCCTCCCGTGCAATTTGCAACGTGCGGGAACGCGTCTTGTGAATTTAAGATCGGTCGGCGACGCGCGTTCGGTAATTTCGCTGAGAGCGTAACAATCGTTACGCGTTCACGAGCCATATCTTGAATTTTACGGACATCATGAATTTCTTTTACACACACATGTTAGTCTTCAATTTTACATTTTAATTCTAAAACAAAGAAAAATATTTGACAGCTATAAATTTGTTTCTAAAAAAAAAAAAAAACATAATCTACAAAATTACCTGAGAAGCTTATAATAAAACGTAGAACACGATTTCAAAATGAAGACTTGAAATACTTTAGAACTGAATAAAAAAAAAATTCAAAGATATTCAAATATTTAAAAGTATAATTCGTTAAATATGCACATCAAGGAAACTTGTCTGTTATATATACGAAATACTGACTTTGCTTTTAAATTGAAAGAGATGTGTACAAGTGGTAACTTTATGTATAAAATGAAGAAAACATTTTCGTAATTAAAACTATTTCAAATCGCAAAATATTTGACGTCAACAAAAACGTTGCATCTACATAGGACTGTGAACGTCGTCGTATCTGCCGCTAATCGATACGGAACCATTTTTGCAAACAATCTCCGCGCGCTCAGGCAGGAGATAACATTCGGTACATCTATTAAAATCCAACAAATCGATCAATTACAGCATACAATCGCGTTGAACTAATCGATCAATTAAACGTATAAATGGCACTTTAACTAATTAACGTGAAAGATAAAGTTAATTTCAACAAAATTACAACACGCACCATTTTTGAGCGTGTAATCGCGAACCCATTAATATCTTTCTATTTTACAAAATATTCACAGATATTTTTGGTGACAGTGTTTCACTGGAGAAAAAAATTAATGCAATCGCAATGATTTATGTGACAATAACGCGCAAAACTTACGAGACTCGTCAGTATAATTTATGTTCTCGTGGAGGGCAAAATATTTTTACAATAACAAAAAATTATTAAAACGCCGCGCGCGAATTTTCGAGTTGTAAATAAAAAAAACACATTAGATACACGCGGGATTCAGTATTTACACAACTTCGTGCTACTGCTTCGGAACATCGAGAAAATAATCACGCGCGCGACTTTTGATCAGTCGATCGCGTTTTATTTCTGGAACTTCATCCCGACCCGAGCAACGCGTGTGTTGTTAAATATTACCAAAACATTTTCGGCGAGAACGTCAGAGACGAGATTATTAATCTTTCGTCTGGATGACGCGAGAGATTAATAATCTCATCTTTTCTCGAATCAATAACACCGCGACGTGTATCAAGGAGGAGGCATCTCATTGTCGAAAATTATATCGTACAGTAAGTTTGAGTATCGACTTGTTGATTTCGCACGAGTTAGTATATTTGTACAACGTCATCCACGTATCGTGACGTTTCTATCGGATATATTGCTGGCGGTTAGTCAGTCAAATGCAAATATGATATATTTCGATATATTCAGCGAACGAATATCGCAAAAAGTAAACGATATCTATTTGAACAAACTTGGAAAATATTATCGTGGAACACGAAACATTGTGATAACAAACTTTGTAAAACATACATATTTTGAAGGCAGAAAATTTAACTTCTCAATGAGAGAGACGTTCATTTTCGTATGCAACAGACAAACACGTAATGCCCTTAGGATTTCTGTAGTTACGAACGACAATATCGAAACTGCATTTCAATTTTCATTGCTTCAATTATTTCCAGGAAAATAACGGAGTATTTTATATTTTGACAACGAGTAAGAAAAAACAATTAATATCCTGTTACACAGAGCACGCTCGTGTGTGTGTTCGCGTGTAACAGCCGCAATTTAACAGATCGTTAACGATCCTCAGACCTTTTCGTTAGCGTTAAAACTCGCGTTTGCTTTTCTCGCCAGCGTGATTTCATCGAAAAGCGCGATTTTATTTTTGTCTTACTGCTCTCGGAGCGTCGAATGTCCAGGAAATTGTTTCTCCCGCTCGGGCAAAAAAAAAAAGAGAAACGAAAGTTAGGATCTTCTCGCCGGACGATTTTCACATCACGATGGAAACGCGAGCTAACGGAAATGTGGAAGGTGGCTGAAACTTTAATTTCATTTCTCGCGCGCGACGTTTCCGATCGAGCAGCAAAAAGGTGACCGAGAGACCTCCCGACGCCGCGCGACGATTCCCGATCTCGTCACGTCTCGAGAAGATTGACGACACCACGTCGGAGAGGAAATAGTACACGTCGCGCGTGACGCGCACACACTTTTCGCGAATATCCTTCGGACGAGCTTTCGCTACGGAGCGACGATTGCGCGAGCGGTTGTCAAGAGAGAAGGTGGCACAGCTGCGGAAATCCGACGGCTGACTGGAGGATTCGCAGACGCGCGCCTTTAATTTAGATCCGCGGAGCGCCCTCGACCTCGCACGCTGCATGCAGCTCGTTTGTGCCTGAACGGAGTTGTACGCGAGCGTTTGTGTAGCACGTACACGTGCATAAACGCCTTACAGCCACACACTCCCGATGCCAAGGTACTTCGGCGTTGGGAAGCTGCGCCCAGAAGTGTCGTCGGTCGACCCCGCACGTAGTCGTACTAGCCGTAATTGGTGGAAACTTCTGAGCAACCCTCTTGTCCTCTCTCGCAGGAACAGTCTCCGTTTTAGAGAGACCGACCGAGAGCACCGACTCGCTCGCTTGTGCCACACGTAAAGCCGACTTTCAGGAAGGAGCTGTTTACCGCGAAACCGCTAACGACGGTGACCAGACCGCCGTCGCATTCATCGGCAACTAAACTGGCAATTACTGTGTGACCCGAACGCGTCGGGCTTTGTGTCGCCTCATGCCGCGCGCACCTCATGTTAATTTCATACTTACATAGAAGGGGCCACTAATAATGTACGCGTTCCAATTGCGACATTTTCCGCGTTGAGAGAATTGCGGTTATCGTACGTGTGTAAAAATAATCGAGAAAGCATTTGTAAATTTACGTCATTATCGAATTTCCGTGTGAAATCGTTTTAAGTAATTTCCAATTATAAGAAAAACGATAAATATTAACGGTAACTTTTGGCGGTAATCTCGATCCTAAATGATTTATAGAAAATATTATAGAGATTGATTTTTTACATTCAGAATTAATGTACGTATACATAGGAGAGAAGATTAAGCTTTTTTATGAGAGTTCATTAATAAAAACGCGTATAAGAGGATTAATTGCAAATCAGGATTCATGAGAACTTAGCGCTGAGCTTAATCAGATCAGCCGGGCGACAATATCGCTCCCTCAGCATACCCGCAGAACTGCATAGTGTAAAGACGTTAAATCATTAATGCGTGGCAACTTCACTTGCGGAGAGGTCACTACTCCCGGGATTGCATATTTCACCTAAAGTAATCCGGTATGATTTTCTCCGGTTCTGTCGCAAACGCGCGAATTCGCGCTACCTATTTTCGGCGTCAATCTCGATCAGATATGTCTTCTCTTCTCGTTCGTAAAAAGTTCGTAATATTGCGTAATAAATCGCACGCTTTATTGCAAGATCGTCGGATATAATAAACACACCGAAAATTCGAGCACAGAACGCACTTTTATTTTTATTTCCCCGACCCTCTCAGATCTTTGAAAGCTTTTCTCTTTATAAACTCAATAAAATGATAAAAACGCGAATGACTGTGAAATATGCAATTTATCAACAGATGATTGAGATCAGAAAATAAATCAATATATTTAAAAAGATGTTGCCACTCGACCTTCATTCGAAACTAAGGACGAAAAGCTTGTTGAATCACGTTGATTGTTGACTTACCCATGTCGTCGATTATAGGCGCCATCCGTAATGTGACACCGACCAGGAGAAGAGACATGGCTAGCAGAAGACACGCGGTGGCGACGATCGTCCATCGTGCACGGGGCGGAAGCTCCTCGGGATCGACGAGCTCCTCTTCCGGACAGACGGAGTCAACCTTGCGCCGTTTACGTTTGCGCTTTCTTCGCGGTCGATGATAGTTTCCCTGAGGCTCGTCCATCTTTTCCGGATTGCTCATAATCTCCTCCTCCTCCAGCTCGTCGGCTACGTTCAACGCTACGTAGTCGTCGTCATCAAGAGGCACGGTAGTCCCTCGCGGCAAGTTCACGCGCAACGAAGTCGCGCTCGAATGTATTTTACTGGAAGGAACAAACAGCAATTTTTTTCCTTCCGGTGTTTCGTAAAATAAAAAATGAATACTTCGTTTCGCAATTCGGAGCGCGCGTGTAAAAAGTTAGAAAACTACGCATTCGAAATTCACCGCTCAAGTATAATATCAAGCTATTGTTTAACGTATGTGATTGTTATTGATAGAGATTTTTTATTTTCGATTAAAAAAATTCACGCCAGCGGCTGCATTTGACGTTTAATTTAAGTTGAAAAACTGACGTCTCTCTCTTGACACATCTCGCGCGATTTCGCTGTTGAAAATCTCGGCAGATTTATTTTTGCCACGCTTCAAGATTTTAATTTGCAGTCGTCAATAGAAAAGTTAATTCGCCGCGAATGTTGTAAGTTGAGATCGTCTTTAAAGAAACGATTGTTCTATAATCTCGCGGCGCATTGTGCGAGCTATTTATACGACGAAATTAACATGTCCATCTCCTGAATGGACTATTTCCAACTATCGACAACGCCATTAATTAAAATCTACACCCGTGTGCGCGCACACACATCTTGTCGAACGTATCGCGAACGATGCGGCAACACCTCCAATATATGTTTCTAACACTGGTAACGATTGTAAAGGCTTCGAAGAAGAAGGACGAACGAGTATCGATCATAGTGGTACCTGCATTGTTCATGAAACTCGAGAAGTTGCTGTTTGCTTGTACGTGAGTGGCAGTAACTAAAAGGGCCATTGTCATGCACGTGCGCACTTCCACATCGAGACGAATTAGAAATGTTACCCCCGTAACATTTCGACTCACCAGGCAAGAAAGAAGCTGAACGATATGAAAAGAAAAAAACGGGAGAAAAAACGGGAGAAGAAATTAATCGCCGAGAACATTTTCGCGTCGAGTTACGAGACGGAATAATTTATGTGGATGTGTGCGGAATATAAATATCTCTCTCTATATATATATATGTGTGTGTGTATATATATATATATATGTTTTCTGCATATATAAATATAAGTATATATATATATATATATGTTTTCTGCATATATATATATATATATATATGTTTTCTGTATATATATATGTATATATATATATATGCAGAAAACATATATATGTTGTAAACGTTTTAAAAATAAATATTACTTATGACGATAGAGTCATGTTTAATTTTTCGCTGACATGTGTAATAAATGTGGGACACAGAACACGTGTAATAAATGAGCGCACGTGCTCTCTTTCTCTCTCTCTCTCTGTCTCTCTTTCTCTCTATGTTTGCAGTAAAACTGATCAACTCGTTCAACTGTTACGCGATTTACAACGCGCGCGGCAACGAGTGTGGAAAAGCGGGCCAGCAATTCGCAATATAGATATCGTCCACAACAAGCCGACGAAGAGTAGACCCCGATATCGAGCTGAACAAAGAACAATCGTTGCACTATCTACGTCACACACACACACACACACACAAAGGCCGTCAAGGCTTACTCTCTAAGTATAATTTTAGAAAACGCCGCTAGAATAGGACGGAAAAGTGGAAAAACGATAACCAAGAGGCGTCGAGGGCATTGTGAGAGACTTGGATGAAATTCGAGCTAGTGATAACAGCCGGCGTGAGGCCGGACAAAAGCCGACCGTCGTCGTCGATTCACACACCGATGCTATATCGTCGCTCACGCAATTGTAGCTTTCTTGCATTCGTCGCTATTTCGTTAAATTATTCTCTCTCTCTCCTCCTCTTCCCATACACGATGTAAATATTTATCTTCGCCGTTTTGCAATTACGAAACGAAATTAATTTCCGCGCATTATAGACATATATATTTAAAATACGTCTATTAATAATGATTATCGGAAAAACGATTACGTGAAAAACTTATAAATAGAATCTCGCAGAGCTACGGTGTGACAGCACGTTCAATTAGACGGAGGATACTCGATAAAGAGAGAATCGAATTGATGCGCCAGTAGATCCGACCGTATCGGAACGGACCGTATCAAGTAGTGAACGTCGACGTTGTGTCAGTCGGCATCGCCGGCTATTCTCTCGCGTATACACGCGGAACAAAAAAAAATGCTTCCATTAATATTGCAATAGTTAGTATGTGATACTCCGGCACTTTATTTGTCAACGAACAACTGTCGAGATATATTATTGCGCGATCTTTTACGTGCATCTGCGGAACGATCTGGTTATTGCATTTAACTTGCCAATGGCATCGTGTGTCCTATTTATAGAACAACCACACAAACGCCGATATACGTATATACAAAGTTCAAAAGTTAAAATAATATCTTGCTCCGTTCTTTAATGTAAATTATCGCGTTGTTAATTTTAGATCCCTGTGTATTCCATTGTCATTATTTTCCGTAACAAAACAATACGTAGACATTTATCGAAACATGATTCTATTCTAACTGCGACACGCGTGCAATATATTTCAACGCTACGTATTTGTAATGTAACAGTAGTGTTGTTCAAGGTTCTCTTTCGCCGCTACGTTGTTTCGCACGATGTGTTTTAAAAGACATCCGAATGTCGCTATGTAATGTTAGAAACTGTCGAATTTAAAAAAAAGCAAGAAAAAGAGAGAAAAAAAAAGAGACGACAAGGAACGATAACGCTGTAACACGATGACGCCTCCTCGTGATTGCCAACGGCTATCTGCCGGCAGCCGCAGTTTCATTACACGCTTCAACGGCGCATTCGTCCTTTGTCGCCCAGGTGGCTCAGCCACCAAACCGTGTTTGCCGTGAGAGCGACATGTGACGGAGGCGCGCGACCACTCTCTCTCTCTCTCTCTCTCTCTCTCTCTCTTTCTCTCTCTCTTTCTCTCTTTCCTCTCGTGACAGCCGACCGATCGAATCCCGGTAAATATGCAAGAAAGACGTAAAACACGCGGCAACAAACACACTCCGCGACCTCGTAAAAGAGAAAAAGATAGCGAAAGTTCGCGGACACACCGAAGAGAGCTTATTTGTTAGTGCGCGCACGCGAGTGAGAGATCGTAAATTTTTACGAGATCGTAAATGAGAAAACTACGCCGGAGAGAACGCGGGAAAAGTTTCGCGCGAGAGATATTTTCGGTTTTCTAAAAGTCGCGTTAAAGAAGAATAAAAAGAATCCAATTTTGATATAAAATTGAAGTGGAATGTTTCGATGATGATAAGAATAAAAAAGATTCTCTTGCCGCGTAAAAATTTAATTAACTTGATTTTTATCACCTGTTATTCAATTATAAATAACTTGATAATAACTTGAGACTCTGATAAAACTGTTTCTTATCTCATAAAAATTTTTCCATACTGTTAGTGTTGAGAGAGAGTCGAGAAAAAATTGATATAAATTACTTACAATTGAGCGGCGCTTTGGGGAAAGAAGCAGGCACTTCGGTACAGCCGCGAATATTCGGAGTCGCCGAGGACTTCTTTAGCCCTTTCGAAATCTATTAGGGCCACATCTTGGTCGCCGTCGATACCGAGCAGCTCGAAGCGCGAATCGAGGCCGGTGTGAACGTCTTGAACGACGCCTTGAAGAACATTTGGGCTCCTCGAATGCCTGCGCTTCTTTCGAGGACTTCGAGGACTTTCCGAGGCTCTTCTCCGTCCCTTTCCTGGCGGTAACAGAAAAACATCGCGATTATTCAAATCGAGACCGACATTAAACGTTACGAATTCATTGCTTTTACTCGCCAAACATAACAAACAAAGTCAAACCGCCGATACGAAAATTTCATTTTGTTTTATTGGAAAAATCTATTTATTCCTCGTCTCTCGGACCAAAATTTGAATCACATTTAATTAAAATATACGAATGAATTTTCATCATTGTGTAGTAAAATATTCTGGAAATTTAAATTGCTTACCCAATCTCGTTTTGTGTAAATTAAAAAGTATTTGTTTTTCAATATTTTTCGTCCAAAATATCAAATTATCGTACCGTTAGGTAATCTCTGCTGATGATGATCCGTCCCGTGAAGATTAGTCCCATGAAGATTAGTCCCGGGAAGATAGTCGCTTTCGCAAGGCGCGGAGTCGTGGCGTCTGCGACGATGGCGATGATGCTGTTGATGCGGGCTCTTTTTTTTGCCATGCTGCTGGTGCTGCGAGTGATGATGATGATGATGGTGATGATGATGGTGATGGTGATGGTTCAACGAAGAAGAGGCTGTCGAGGTCGAGATCAATCTGGGTCGGCGCGGACTGGCCGGTGCGCTACCGGAACGTCGGCTTAGCGTCGACGACGCCTTCATCGCCTCCACCTTAGTCTCTACCAGGGCAGCGAGGACGGCCTCGAGACGCGCTACCTCCATGCCGCCCCCGCCGCCGTCAGCGTCGTCCGTTGACACCGCTTTGTCGGCGACATCGGAGGTTACCGGCGTCGCCGTCACCGTCATCTCGTCGCCTGTCTTCGCTGTCACATCACCGTCGCCCTCATCGGCGGCGATCGCCGTCGTGGTGATCGCCGTGTCGCTTTCGCGATCGTTTGTAGCGCGGGAACGATCGGCCCGCTGTCGGAACGATCACAAGTCTTTCTGCTTTTGCTTCTTTCGCTGCCGTTTCGTCGCGACGACCTCGCTTCTGTTCTCCGACAGTTCCTGCAGGAAGCGCGACAACATCACAAGCGGACGTCACCGTCGCCGTGCCGTAGAAAGCGCGGATTCGCTTATCGGGTATACTATCGCCGCGACGTTCTTTCACCGACCGCGTTGCTCATTAATCTTCGGCGGGATTTCCGGCGCGACGCTGCTAACGATCTTCCTCTCTCCCAACGGCGATATCTACAAGTATCGCATAAAAGCTGCTCGCTCGATTCGTTCGCATTAGCGGTTGTCGCTTTTTGCGCCGATGATCGGGGAGGTAATAAATTTCTCTCTCTTCATGTATTTCTTTCGCTCCCCCGACGGATTCTCAAAAGTTGCTTTGTGTTATTTCTCGCAGATTGGTTTTGTTTTTTTTTTTTTTATTTTTTTTTTTTTTAATTTCTTTCACGTGTCAAATGTGGCGCAACGTAGTTAACATAAATATCTTAACACTCGCTTAAGTATCTCGGCTCGGCAGTATATCTGTCTTGATGATGTCTATTCGCTGCTAATCGCTTGCTTAACGGCTGACAAGAGAAGGAGAGAGAGAGAAAAAAAGAAGGAGAGAGAGAGATATATATATATATAAACCGCTGATAACTTCGTTCATCTCCTGCGCTTTCATCGTTGCCTTCTTTTCATCGCTAGTTGAAATCGTTAAAGTACACCCTCAAATGCAATTCTACGCTCAATTAGCTCGCGTGTTTGCTTCGTCGGGACGAAAGTCGAGATTTGTTCTTTTTTTTTTATTTTTTTTTTTCCCTCGGAGCTTCACGATCGATGCTCGACGAAATCGTTGCAACAGACGGTCAGCTTCGCGATTCTTCGTGTCTTTGTTTCCGAATTATCGCTCCATTATTGACAATGACCGTGCATTATCTGATAGCGAATATCAGATGATTCGCCGTGCTCGACGAAACGAATGATTCCCAGCGGCTGCCGTAAATTTCTTCCGCTCGCTCGACCGTCATTTCCATCATACGCGAATTCCCCAAGTATCAGCTTCTACAAGGGTAACGAATTTAATCGGATCCACTGTGTTCCACGCGGATTTCCATCGTATTATTAAAAGCACGCGGAATGCGACACCATTTATCCGGTTTTACGTTACACGTCAAACTCTCGTCGCAAATCACAGCATTCGTTACAGCGCTATCGAGTTTCTTCGATGAGGAAAGTTGACGACATCGTTGCGAAAAGTGGCTTTCGTACAGCTTATATATATTTCCCGGCTGTTCCGCGTTTCGATCGCTTTCGTGATCGCTTCAAGAGTCCCTGAGAAGCACGAAAAGTCTACCTTTTCCTTTTAAAGATTCGCCAAATATATCGCGCACTTGAGCGTCGTTTCAGCGACGCGTCAAAACTTTCGTGCGTTACGCAAACACGAAGCAGCGTTCGGTGATGTCGAGGAATTTTTACCGAGATGTTCAGTGGGTCGATCTGTGCGACGTATATATCGTCGTCGAGCAAAACCTGCAGAAGCAGCAAATGATGGATCGACCGACTTCGCCACGCGAACAGAGTCGCGCGGCGAGATCACAAACTCGCTCGTGTGACCACTTCTCTCGACCCTTCATTCCGACGTAGCTAATGACCCCGTTCTTCCCGTTTTCCCGCGGCGCAACGTAAAGGAGGGTCGTGAAACACGCAACCCCGACTATGTGGAGGATTTTCGCGAAGATATCATTCACCGCGCAAACAAGAATTACTCAACGCTCCGGAATTCGTGGATTCCGATATTTTCACAAACGTTGAAATTCTAACGGATAAGTGCCAAATCGCGAACTCGCGAATTTGCGTAGGATCCGCGAAATCGCACAATTTCGAAATGAGAATTCTGCGGTGATGCACACGTTGGGAAATAAAATTGCGTCTTTTTGCAATCCGAAAACGTTCGGGGAGTTTCCTATTTCGAAAAAGCTATTTCTACGAATTTTTTTTCTCATCGAAAGAAAGATGAATAACTGAAGTTTGACTGCTCATTTCAAGCAAGCTCCTATTAGCCACGAAATTGGATTAGTTCGTTGTGCAACACGAGATTTAAAACGATCAGTTTGATCCATTTTTTTTAAATGAGCGTCAAAAAAACGTTCGTTGTGTCAGAGTAACGCGTAGAAATCAATATCCAAAGAGTAGAAAGAAGAGTTTCAATATAAATTAAAAATTTTTAATATTAACGTTAAGGAGGAATAATTTTTTTTTAATTCTAAAAAAAGCACTCGACTTTATTAAAGTCAAGATAAGTGCTTCTCTTTGGAGTATCTCGGCATGTTAAAAAAAAGAATATTGACGGGTTAAAAAGAAATTAATGTAGTCTTTCAGTTTTTAAACGCGCGGCAAGAGGCTGCGAGTAAATTACTCATTTCGTGAGAAGAGACGGAGCGAATAAAATAGCTCGTTGGCGCGAGTATCGAGCGCTCTAGTCTGGTCAGCTCTAACGTCGGAGCACCTGAAACAAGGCTTGCCACAGCCTAGCGCAGTCGATACACATTATACGCTTTGGCATCCGATTGACCATAAAACCGCCTGTGCTACTGCGTCAATGTGCCGAGGATGCTGAGCTATATAGCGATCGTTCGGCAATTTCAATCACTCGACATTGATACGGCAACTCGATTCGCGAAAAATCCGATCCGGAATATTCGAACGAACGAAACACGTAATCCATTTGCGCCTCACTTTTATCTCGAGAGCATTGTCCTAATTTATTCGCGAGGGTCAGCGCGCGTGTCAGTTAATCTGCTTGAGGTCGTTCTCAACGTTTTCGGCTATTTCTCAGCGGACCCAAACCCACGACCGACGAGTCCTTTTTCTTATTCCCTCACGGGGAATACGAGAGAGAAAAATAAAACCGCTCACGAAGCTACACATCCCTCAGGCGAAATACGAGGAGTATAGTTAAATGTGAGCGAAAAGAGAGAGATGACAGGAGATGTCATTGTGCCTTTGAAAAGTATAAGACATCGGCGATAGCACAAATGAGTTTCTCTCTCTCTCTCTTTTATCTTTGAATACTCTTTTTTTGTAGAATTACTTTTCTGAGAGAGAATGATTGTACTTTTAAGTGAAAAATAGACGGCGACATGAGAACTCGGACCACGCAATAAGAACGGAGCGGGAGCTCGTTTCGATGTTCGAAACTTTTTTCGAAAAAAAAAGAACAGATTTTTCCGAGTGAAAGAATAAAAAGAGAAAACACGTACGTCGATAAGGACAGAGAGAACAGAGAAGAAAAAGAGCCGGAGACTGACGTAAAGTGTTACAGATCTCTTTCTCTTTCTCTCTCTCTCACTCATTCACTCTTTCAGGTGTCACAAGAACGCGAGTGTAGTACCTACTTGTTGTCACGTACACACTGATACTAGCCACACCGCTACTTGCCGACCTGCAACGATACTGCTCACGTACTCTACTCGCTACTCCGTACCCCTCCTCCTCATTTAGTGGTTACATTGCTCCGTCTCACGGAGGATGCTGACCAATGAAATTCGGCTAGGTCTCTGTGCGAGAGGTCGTGACGCTTTTGGACGCTCGTGCACCCCTCACGGGCGCGAAGAACGCGTGAGGATTGACGGAGTGATTAACGTGCCACGCGGGGGATTACGTCACCACGCTAACCCCACGTTGCTCGACTGCTGAGCACTGCGATCGGCGGCGCTCTCACGGGACACGCTGCACTCACGACCGAACGTACACGCATACACTGCTTGACGCGCGCACCCCCGACGGAGGGATGTCGCGTGCGCGGGTGCTAGCGATCGCCCGAATACTGGGATAGCGTCGCGGAGCGGATAGGGTTGGCAGCGGGCAGGCAGGCAGGTAGCCTCTTTGGCAGGGATGCGTTCAGCCCTACCCCTTCTTGCCGCTGCCACCACCACCATTACCACCGACGTCGGCGCCGTCGTCTCTCACACAGACGAATATTTCTCCCTTCATCTGGATCGGAGCTCGAAGGGTGCCAACGAACCGCGATGTTTATCCTTCAAATTCCTTACGTCTTCGAATAAGTTTTAATCCGCACGCGAGCGTGCCGGTTCTACTTTCAAATATATACAGGTTACTGTGCTAATTAGTCTAGAGAGAGGGAGGAGAGATTAAAAATCAAGTTGCGTAGTTTCTCCGTAGTGTACAAATATTTAGAGCCAAAAATATAAAATAATCTTGAAAATATAAGAAAATTAGTGCAATGACAAATATCGTTAGTTTTATATTAGTTTGTAGTTTCAAATGTGCGTAAACTTTCATCGAGGTAAAAGACACTAATTTAAATAAAACTTAATTATATCAATATACGTAGCACATTTGCTCCGCTGCTAATGAGCGCATCCAAAATTAAAGTGATTGGCCGTTAATTGCTCTCGAAATAGCGAATTACGTTGCGACAAACGCTGCAATTATACCGACGTTAATTTTATTAGACTATACCGTAATTATAGCGCGCGAAACTGTTCGTGTTTTCATAATTTTCGCGAGAAAAGACCGATTTCGCGCTGAGAAGCTGGAGTTCTCTCTCGTGCGCGGTGGAGCCGGTGTTTTATCGAGACATAAATCATTTTATTGCTCGCGTTGCACCAAGCACACAGTTACGAGTTACGTCATATGGATAGATCGTGATACTCTCCCGTTGCACATACCAAGCGAACGTAAAAATACGTTCTAACGTATCTAACGACGTTCGTGGCGCGTTACAACGCACTCCTGTCGCTCCTCGTACAAAACGCCGAGATTGAATGAATCTCGATATCGAGACTCTCGGATTGAACGTAATAAAATAGTAAACGTTAAAAGTAACAATCGTTGCGCGCGAGGCAGCGGGAATTCTCGCTCTACTTTTCTTCATTAGCCACCCCATTCTCTGAGAACGAGGACGAATTGTGGCAGTCGTTCTCAAGCGGCAAGGCACTTCTCGCTAGTTTGATTAGGTCGCCGTTGAAGAAGACCGCCGGTCTGGCCTCGCTTTTGTGTTGGTACGTCCTCGGAACGACCTTTTTCCCAGATTTCTCGCCGCCGTTTCTATTCGCTTTGGAAGATTTCCAGAGCTTCTTGTCGCGTGTGCGTAATCTCGCATTTCGCCGCTGTTTTGTTTGCACGTAAAAATGCGATTCGAGAATAAGTTTCACATAAAGATAAGGGGAGGTGAGATTTGTATATTTCTTTCCCGCGTGTGGCAATTTCGCGTCACGAGACGCGTAGAAAATCTTCTAGCGTTTTATAGCTCCCGCGAAAGCGGTGAAATAAATTTTATTGATCGACCTGTAGCTTCTTGCGTGGGGTTCAGTTAAGGGTAAAAGCGTCCCGCCGAAAAACGCCCTTCTATCGGCGAGACCTCCCTCGACGTCTTTCCTCTTGACTTTGGAATCGTTCATGTGAGATAAAATGATTAGCATGTACGGCTGTTGCATGAAAATGTGGCGAAGAATCTTAGTCGAATCGGGAGCATCGACGCATATTGAATACAAAAAACCAAGAGCGTACGCGTATAGATTACAAAATAAGAGCTTTTCTTTAAAAAGAAATTGGTTTAGTGAGTTATTCTCAATACGTTCCTCACAAATTTAAATTTCTCATAAAAGCGCAAGAGCTTTTATATGTTAATCTAATCTTATGAATTTTTCATTTTCTATTTTTTTAAAAGAATAATATAAAAAAATTTATTCTAAACACTCGTGAAAATATATTTGTATAAATATTTAAAATACATAAGTTTAAGTCATTAAAACGGTGCACAAAACGTTTAAAATTATCTCCTACGCAAATACCATACGTAATTATAACGCGCGTCACTCAGTGAAACGAGTCAGTAATTATCCTGAGTTGTGTGTGAATCCTTTGGCTTCTGAATTACAAGCTCAAGTTCTTCCGGAGTGTCTTCCTACAATAGAACGCAAATAATTCCGTGTCACTAATCTCGCTCTTAACTCTCGTTTCTTCATCATTGTAATTAAAAAAAGAGCAATAAATCACAAGTTTTTTGCGTTTTTTTTAATTACGCGAATTACTTTTCGATAAATCTGTTGTAGTTTTTTTTTTTTTCAACCACGGTTAATTATGAGTAAAGTTACGACGTTGTAAAATTTAATTTCTTCTAGCAACCTCTTTGAGTGTCGAGACGACAATTCGACCCATGCACAAGCTGAGAATAGGGATCAGAAATCAATTTGTGCCCTTCGTGTGGGGCGTGGTTTTGATGGGTCCTGAGAGCCGTCTTATATTACGGAAAGTTATAGAAAATCATACTTTGAGCGTCCCGCAGAACGGAATCCGATATAAGCCGCGATGATAAAGTACGCAGCTTCTCTGGGCTTCTATCATCGCGAATATAAAATT
Organism: Pseudomyrmex concolor; assembly: GCA_014839585.1. Taxonomy (NCBI): domain Eukaryota; kingdom Metazoa; phylum Arthropoda; class Insecta; order Hymenoptera; family Formicidae; genus Pseudomyrmex; species Pseudomyrmex concolor. The sequence continues at coordinate 1,102 of QVOB01001173.1, read as the reverse complement.
TCACATTCGAGTTTTAGGGAAGAAATACTTCGATCGAGAGAGATCGAGATGTATATAATATACATACGTACAGCTTGAAATACTGCGCGTCGCGCGAGATAATTGTAACGCGCTTTCTCGGGGAAGGTGATCGATACGGGCCACGGAAACGTTGGATCCTCCTTGCCGCCGCTCAGTTTTAGAAACAACGAAGTCGCTATGACAAAGGGTAATGTCAATACCGGTAGCAGAGAGAGAGAGAGAGAGAGTTTCGCGAAACCATTATAAATTATCGGAACAGAAAATAAGAGAAAGGGAGATTTTTAATTACTTTCATAAATATCGATCGTAAGCTGTACTGCAGCAGCGAAGTATAAATGATCGCCAAGACGGTGGCAATAGCGGTCTGTCCGTTAAGAATCAAGAGATTTCCGCCCAAAGCAGCTCCTGTTAAGAGACTGTTGTATCCCCACAATCCGCTGTAGATCTCGCCGTAGTCCGCTCCGAGTTCCAAGCCTGACGGGAAATTTACGATGATGATAATTTATATTCGTCACGCCCTTATCTCGCGACATACGGGGTTTCTCAATTCCCGCTAATTCACGATGAAAAGTTCTCTAGTGTGTATTCGCCTCATTTAACTATATGTGTAACGAGATTAAACGAGATTCTCTTGTCTCTTCGCTTTCCCTTCGCGTTCCCTATATGCAGAAATTAGCGAGATAAAAAAATAAAACTAAATTAAATCTACCTGTTACGGTTCCGCAAAGAGCACCGAAAAACGAAAACGCGGTTGTCACCGGTGAGTATATTATCATTGCCAGATACATGACGCATCCGACTATCACATCATCGATGCAAAACAGCTGCGAGGCAGAAACTACGCTGCCTCGAAATACCTGGAAAAGTGAAATTAATTGCGGGCATTCGTAACAAAGCAATCAGATTGATGCTTTCATTTATACACTTCTCGTATCGATTCTCGCGATAAATTCAAACAAGAATGTGTTCAATATTATTTGAAGCTTCGATAACTCAGATAGCGGCTGTAAAGGAAATATTGTTGCAACAAATATAGCGTTGCGCGCGATATTCGATGAAACAAAATTTTATTAAATTTTTT
>QVOB01001172.1:0-11274 GCA_014839585.1 Pseudomyrmex concolor | reverse complement strand
TATGTTGAGAAATAAATCGCCACTTTTCCAAAATTTTTGTTTTTTTTTTGTAGGCTAAGTACTTATCGGACTGCCCACGTATATGTATACATATATATACGTGGAAATAATTTTTTTCCTTTTTTCCTTTTTTCGCAATATTTTTAAAAAATTAGTTAGGGGAGTATATGGGGTCCTTCATATATATGTGATGCAAATCCAGCATCCTATATGAAGGAAAAAAATTATTTTCACGTATATAAATGTTTACATATATGTATATATACAAGCACATTTCTGCACATCCTGCAAACGGCTCTTTATGACCGGAGTTCATATCATTTCTTAGTTTGAAAACTTCAGAGCCTGAAGATTCTTATTCTTCTTTATTACTAATATTGCTAATTAAATTAATCTAAGTAAATTATTAATAAATTATCTAAAGACTCAAGAACCTGAAGATTCTTTTTTTTTTATCATTATTTGTAAAATAAAATTAGGTTTTTAGTTTTTAGAAATTTTTCCACAAAATAGTTAACAAGATTGTTTCATTTTCAAGAATCGCCCGGACATCAGCAATGTCCGGAGTTTACAGGATTAGAATCACTATAATTTTATTTTGTTTTGCTGTCTCTTTTAATTGTGTAAAAAAATTCTTCGTGAAAAACAAATTGATTAATTTTTTTTCTCAAGTCAAGAAGCGTTTGCGAAGAGATTAACGACAAAGCCGCGAGCGTTGCGTCAACGTGCACAAACGTTCCTGTATTAGCCTTCTTCCGCGTTTTCCGCTTGCTTTTCAGAAGACGCCCGCAATCGACTGCTTCTCCGTTTCTTCATAATGACGAATGCTAATTGCACACGCGATCGATAGTTCTTCAACTGCGCGCAAGCACGACTAATAGCCGCGCGACGGCTGTTTCGGGAAAAAGAGGGAACGAGAGAGAAAAAGAGGGAACGAGAGAGAGAAGGAAAATGGCTCGAGTGTGCGAGAGCTCGTATAATCGACCCGGCGAGAGAGAGAGAGAAAGAGAGAGAGAAAAGAGAGAGAGAAAGAAACAAAGAAGCCGAACGGACGAGGAAGAAAAAACATTTTACATTGTCAGTTTCACCGGTAACGAGTAAGTAACCTTTGTGGCCGAGTCAACGACGACGTGCGGAGGGAGAGGAAAAAAAGCACGTGGCGAACAACGGAGGCTTTTACGCCGCTCCCACGTACGTCGATAACTACGCGCGAAGACGGAACGGCGCGGCGGCGCCTCGGGTAAAGACGTCAGCTTGAGCTGTCGTTCCCGGACAGGATGAAACTCCGATCCTCCCTCAAAAAAAGACCATCCATCAAAAAGAAAACGCGCGCGAGAGAGTTGTTGAATTCGCGTCGATATCTACGAAGTCGACATCTGAAAATTATATTTTAGACGAACAACTAAAAACTTCTTTGGGAGAAAGAATAGAAGAAAAAAGTGATTGCAATTAACAAAAAATCCGTGGGTAATAATTTATTTTCTTGCGGTTCTTCTCTCGTCGCGCGCAAATTGCGCATTGACGGCGCGCGGAAAAGGGATTTTTCTTAGAGGAAATCGCGATGGCGAGAAGTCGACCGAGAGAAAGAGAGAAGGAAATGCCAGAGCGGAAATGAAAAATCATCCGGCGCTGTCGAGCCAAAAGTAACTACCTACTAGCATTTGCCTACGAGATAAGAGAAAATAACGAGGCCGACAGACATGCGGAAGAGAACTAATTCGCCGCATATTTCACGCACGTCCGCCCCCGTGGTCGCTTCCAAGAATAAAGAAATTAATCGTAACTCTCTCCCTCTCCCTCTCTCTCTCTCTCTCTTATTCTTTTCTATTTTTTTTCTCTTAAGTGCATTTATCTAGGAGAGCGCTGCTGCATTTCTCGAAATAATGCCGGAAACCACGAAATACCGCGACCAATTCGCGAAATTTTTACGATTTAACCCTCGACGAAAATATCACGAGCGACTCTTCTTCTCGTGGAAAGTTTAAAATAATATATATGTATAAAAAAAAGACAGTTTGCAATAATTTTTCATTCAAGAATTCCATTTAACAAACAAGGAAGGAAACTCGGAGATTTAAAAAAATCTTATCTTTCGCGCTGCGAGACGTAAGTAGATTTAAGTGGGAATTATAGCGGGGGCCGCGAGTAAAATTGCGAGAATGAAAATAATATACAAATATTTGCCCGCAGTCAAGAATATATACACGTGCGCTCTTACCTTTTCGCCGCTGTCGCTGGGCAGGTAAAACGTGAGAACGGTGAGAAACGAGATCCCCATGCAGGGAATGATGATGTTCACCGTGTAGAAGAGGGTCTTCCTCCTCATCGTGATGTTGAACGTGATGTCCAAATACGGCTCGTCGCAGCAGGTATAAAATTTCTCGGGCGATGAAAAAAAAAAAAAAAAAAAAAAAGAGAATTACCAATAAAGAATTTTCTATTTTTGGAAGAGGGGACGCGGCGAAGTGTTTATACCCACCCAACAATAAGTAAGATTTAAGTGAGTGGGGTCGGTCACGGGCGAGAGTTATGAGGAAAGTTTCGCGAGGTCGTATAACTCTCGGAAGATCCCTCTAAAGTCGGTAATTCCTCTCCTCTCTCTCTTTTTTTTTCCGTCTCACGCCGATGGCTTTTCAGAACGAGAGAGATTGGCGCACGATACGTCTTGCCTCGTGAATAAATTTGAGTTATTTTTTTAATCTTCATGATTTCTAATATTCTCGTTGAAACTCCCGCGACCGCGCCAACCGCAAAAAAAAAAGAAAACAAATGCGACAGAGGTACGCGGCGAGATCGCACTTTTTTGTAGCTACCGATCCGAAGTTTTTTTCACAACAAGATTCCGACAAACAGAGGAACGTTTTTCTTTTTTTCGCATTGATTAAGCAATCGATAGTGGAATATCGACGGTCTCGATTATTCAGATATCGCGGAGGGTGTGATATTGAAAGATACAATATTGATGCCGAAAGTGTGTTGAAAGCGTAAAGATACCAATATTTTCGAAATATCACAACGAACATCTCCAGTGGCAAGCGCCTGTGAAAACTCCGCCACCCGCACCCGGAAAGCTTTTCCCCGATAGCTCGGGTTCTCCGCGTCGCGGCACGCGGAATATCGAGAATCGAATCGTGCCCGCAAGCATCAGCGACGCGCTTACGCCGGGGATAGCATACTGAGAATACGAAGGAGAACATTTTGTAAGAAAAGGCGCGAAAGGGGAGAGGGGAAACGCTCTTTCTCCACATACAAGGAGAAATTCTTTGCTCGAAAATCTTTTGCGGATTAAATAGATCCGAGAGATTTTCGCAAAATTCCCAAACAAAATAAAATTAACTTCACCAAAAACATCTCTCGATGCGGCAAAAATGCGGAGAATCTTTTTTGAAACATTCTTGAAGATGGTCTCTTCGAGAGAGAGTTTGCGAACCGCGTTTGGTGTCGCTATATTGTGCCGACATTTCCCAGTGTATTGATATCGAGCTGCTCCTTGAAACTCCGATAAAGCAAATCGAAATGTCCACCGAAACGTCGGTGAACAAAAAATGACCGGAGAATATGACCATCTTCAGCAACGCGAAGAGCGTTTTGAGCCTTGCAAAAGGAAAGACACACAGCTCGCGCGGATCTTTGTTTGAACAACAAAGTTCTAAAAAATTAATAAAGTTATCTCATAGAACCGAAGCGCATTCTTACCGAACCGCAGGCACGCCGAGAATATCCCATTCCACCGACATGTAGAATTCGGACAGATCGACCCCGACCTCGACCACGTTGCTCCCGGATTTCTCGTCCATGTGTCTCAGGTCGACCTACGTGACAGAAAATGCGACTGGCATTAAGCTCGCGTGTGCGAAAAAGCTCGCCGTCGAGTTTTTGTATTTAAACGTTCGAACGCCATGCCCACGTAATTCATCTCTGAGTAGCGAGCGCGCGGAAAGAAGAGTCAGCACACACAAGAGATTTTTTATTTTAGAAATAAAATTAACTTCACTTTTTGTGATAGAAAAGTTTAAAAGATTTTCCGATGATCTTTAATTCGCTTCTTCAACTTGTTCCGCGCGCTCGCGATTAACTGCTTTGTAATCACGAACAATAATATATATAATATATATATATATAATTCTGAAATAAACTTTCAGTGCATGTCTTGAGATGCACTTGGTGTTCGCAGAAGCGCAGAGGGAGCACAAGAGATCTAAAAAAACACTGTCAAGGAATGAAAAAAACGGAGCGTCGACTGTGGTGGTCCGCAACAACAGGACACTCTAGAGCAGCAACTAGAAACACAGCGGAATATATATCGCCTTTATATATATAAATATATATATATATATGTATCGATATATATATATATCTATGTGTGCACCACGTTGCAGATTAAAAAAGAACACGCAGTCAAAGAAAGAAATAAAAAAAAAAAAAACTATAGCGTAATACACTCTCTCTCGATTTCGAGGATTATCTCCGCCCGCTTACAGGCTTAAAAAACAGCAGCTATTTTTGCGCCTATGAACGCACTAACGAGGTGTTCCCCATTCTCTCTCTCTCTCTCTCTCTCTCTCTCTCTCGGAAACGCAACTCTTTTCCGTCGGCGTAACACGTTTCTGGCGAATTGTTTCTCGATGGCGACCTGTAGAATCGTATTTTGTACGTAACAAGGACTATCTCCTTGGAAGTAGGTCGATGAAATTCCTATTCTGACCCAGAGAAGAGAGATTGCTCTCTCTCTCTCTCTCTCGTCTACCTTTGACACAATTCTCTCCCCGAAATTAAGCAACAAAGTTCATATATTCACGTCTTTCATATTATCGTTTTCGTGTATGTAGTTCGCTACTCTGTATGTGTGTGTGTGTGTGTGTGTGTGTCTGAATTATATGCGAAACTTGTTTTGCACAAAATTCTCACACACTTCTGGATTAGAAGTGTGACGAGACGTATGCTATTTGTCGCGTATTTCACAGAAAATTTTCAACAATTGGGCTTTTTGAGCTCCGGTAAAACCAGCCGTCGCGGCAAGTTCCGCGGCTGAACTTGCGGAAATGTATGTGTATGTGTGTGCGCGGGCTAATGTGTCTGATGCAGAAATAGTTTGCCCGGTCCGGAATAATTTCTCTCTTGGTACGCTTGTAGTTCCCATATTGTCTTCTGCGCGAAGCCATCCGAGCGACATGCAGCAAGATTAAAGCCGCCCGACGGCGGCTTTAATGTTACGTAAGTGTCCGACCATTGGCCCGAACGATGGCTCGATGCTGCAGGTGGTATTACCGTGAAATACGCGTCGGACGGACCCGTCTCCGGTGATTCGAGTAATGGGGAGGTGTGCACTTGCGGGCGAATACTTTGTCACTTGCCCGCTGCGAGATTAAAGCCGGCAAATAATTTCGACGCGGCCGACGACGGAGACGCGGTCGAGAAGACGCGGAATTTCTCAGAAAATTGTTTCGCCGCGAAATAAAAATCTCACTTGCCGATGATAAATCAGTTTTCGCGCGTATAAATGTTGTTGAAACAAAAATTTTTTCACGGTGCCACATTTGTGTCGAAAAACAAAATTTCACATGAAAAATGTAATAAAAAACCAGGAACAAAACCTATAAATTCATCCTCTTTTCCCCGATTTATGAAATTGCGCGAGCTACAAAAGCTCCGAGTAATGTAATTTACCACGACCCACTTCCCCAACTTGAATCTAATAATTGTCTCTTTCCGCGTCCGAAGAAGAAGTTCTCGAGGATTCCGAGATTAAATTCTATATCGTCGTGGAATTAGCGGGAACAAAATATATTGCATCGTCACCAAAGTTTAAGTTTCCGCGCGGAGTTGTCAGTTTCGGTTGTCGCGCGTCGTTCGCAAAACAAAACAAAAAAAAAAAAAAAAATTCAACAACGCAATTCTATCTCTTAAAGATGTAATTTTGTTTCGCCGAATTAAAAAATTGAAGTTCGGCGGGAGGAAGCGATCTCTTAACTCAATTATACAAAGGAGATTACCGCGGGAAATTCTTAAAATGCGCGTTGTAAAACGCGAGCGTTATGGGAATAATGTTTCAATTACAGCTTGACGCGCGCGAAATCAAAGCGCGCGGATAGAATTAATTAAAGGCGGCGTGTTCCGGAAGGATACCTCACCATCCGATCTCTCCGGCAAACTTCGCTAAAGATCCTTTGAGGTGTAGACAAGACCGCCACATTAATCTCGTGAGAACTTTAGGCGAGGGCGGAATATAAAGATATATATACATATATAACATTGTCAGAGTCAAGGCACGTTGAGGTGCGATCTCTTTTTTCTTTTTCTCTAAAAATAATATCTCCCACGTAATTGTTACGCGCGATTCAACTGTTTCGCATTCATCTCGCCAATTTACTTCTGTGTTTCGCGAAGAAAATTAATGACAGATGTGCCAATTTGTTTGCGCGACGTGTCGCTTTGTTACGAGGAAAAATATTAATAATAATTAGAACAACACTCGTTAAAAATTCAAACAATTATTTCCTTTTCTAGACAGATTCCGAAAACAACCTACTACTACTTAGAGGGTCTGTGGGATCGACTTTAAAATCGAATATCTTCACAAAAATCAATATTTTTTTGAATTTTGTTTAGTTTTGAAATCGAAAGTTTTAAACGATTCTGCGTTGATTGAAAAAATTGAAAAAATCTCTAGTAGTTTCGAAGATATAAGCGTTAAAAAAAAGCCTGACAATGTTTTTTCGAAAAAAAAGGTCTTTTGAGTGGGTCTGGGAGACCCATGTCACTTTACAAAGGGTTAAGAAAATTATTGGAGCCATATACTGGATGTTGACGTATTGATTTTTATTGAAAAACTACTAAAACACAATCAGACCTTTCGATCTTAGGATCTTCTTCAGTAAAAGTTTGTAGAAAAAAGAATATGGAAAATTACAGTACTCAAATTTGAGAAAATACATTAACATTCAATATATTGTTTATATAATCTTCTTAATTGTTTGAATTTTTGACGAGTATTTTCTAATTATTAATTACGCCAATTTTAATTACGAAGCGTTCCACGTTTTTCAGTTTTATATCAAAATATTTTTAAACTGTAATTTATTTGGCAAGACATTTTCAACTAAATTATTCTCAAATTCGCCTGCTGTAATTTTCTATATTCTTTTTTTCTACACAGAGAGAACGGTTTCTTTAGATTTAACCAATTTCCAATGAAATTATTCCAAAGAAATTAATTTCTTGTATAGACTTTCACTGAAGAAGATCCAAACTATAGAATCGAAACGTCCGATTGTTACAGCAGTGTTCAATGAAAACCAATACAAGATCCAACATATTGCTCGTATGACCATCTCAAATGTTTGAAAAATATTAAGTTCGGGAAATGTTCAGTTAATGTTAGGATCGATGCGAGCCGATATGCCGAATGTTATGTACGTGCAAATATTTTTTTTGTTTTAAATGTGTGAATTGACGTACACGAGATTCGAATCGAGATTTCAATTCGGAAACTCGTGCTACAAGATGCTTGATTTGCATCTCGTTTGTGTAAAAAATATCCATTTGCTCCTGTGTGAAATTTAAAAATTCCATTGCGAAAAAGCGACGTCTTGGAAACGGGATTTCCCGCAGACATTCCGCGCAGAATTCTAAAACTTACATACATAATATTTGCACGTACATACATACATACGTTCGGCGTATATTGGCTCGTATCGATATTTATTTCGAAATGTGATATGTAGTTCGAAAATATAAAAATTCGAACGCGCTCGCGAACGTTAATAAATGCATTTTGTTTGTAAACGCGTTTCGTTGTGTGTGTGTGTGTGTGTGTGTGTCGAAAAGAACAGGACAGTAGTTGCAAAGAACGCGGGACTTATTCGCCGAAAGCGATAATAAAAGTTGCTTGGAAGATGTTTTAAAGAGCCGCGAACTCAGAAAACCGATCTGACGCGATCGATTCGGAGCGAGATAACGTCGTGGTAAAAGCAAAAGAGATGGATTTTTCACGGATTCTCTTTGTGTTGCTTACGTCACACTGATGTTTCAAGTTTTCGTATTCGCACTACTTGGCAACGTACTTCGCGGCGTCTGTAAGAAAAAAAAAAAGAAAGAAAAAAGCTAAAATACTTATCATTTTCGCCGACGAGAAACGACGAGAGAATGATGCGAACGTTAGAGAGAAGCGGAGAGAGAGAGAGAGAGAGAGAGAGAGAGAGAGAGAGAGAGAGAGAGAGAAATAACGTCGCGCCATTAGTCGCTTCTTTATTGTCTTTGACGGTGTAAGGAACAACGTCGTCGTCGTCGTCGTTGCGAATTCTCGCAAAGAAAAATCACAGCTAAAAGAGATTCGCGCTGATTCAGTTGCTACATGTGACGGATATTTTGTTTTTCCGCGAGTTCATTTTACGTTTTCTGCTTCTTGTCGTGGCCTGTTACAGTTTATTGCAACAATCAATTTTAACGCAGAAACAAAAATAACGTACTCGAAAGCCGGCCATGAGTTTCTTGAAAGAAATCGCTCCGCGCAATTTCGAATTTATCACCGCCGCATATCGATCTCTCGCGCCGCCGTCGCCGTGGCACGAGAAGCGAGAACAGCGTGGGTTGATCGAAAGATTAGTGGTGATCTTTTGATGCGATAGGGAGTGAAGCTTGATGTGATGGAGAGAGGGATGAAAAGGGAGGCTCGATGGGGCAGTTAAGATAACCGACGCCTTTACGGCGTCTAGACACGGCGAGAGAGATACGCGAGGAGAGTGGGCGGAAAACCGGTGCACTGCTCGCGACAACGACGAGAGAGAGAGAGAGAGAGAGAGACGGGCGGAGCGCTCGAATTGCACTTCGTACTACAACCCCGAGCGAGCGAGCGCGCGGCCTCATTTAGCATTTTGATATACTCGCCGGACCTTCCTCACGTATATCGTAATGCATTTCACTTCCTCGATACGTAGAGAGATATAAAAACAAATAAATAAATAAAACAAAGAGACAGAGCTCGCAAAAAAATGTAACATCGTCGTAATTTTAAAAATTCTCTTTTATACAGAATTTTATTCCACGCGTCTCTCTTGAGAGAGAGACGATGTGAATAAAAATAATGTAAGGTTAACAGAAAAGATGCCGGTTTTTTTTCCCTTTCCCATTATTCCGCAAATGATGCGCGGAAGGAGATGCGAGTAAACATTCGAACGCGCGAGATGTATATTTTTCGATAAAAAAAAAAGTTTTCGCAACGCGTTTTTCCTTACGTGACACGGTTGCGAAAAAGACATTTGTTCTGGAAAGAGACGTGACATTTCGTTCTGGAAAGAGAAGGAATGCGGTTGAGGAGAGCAATTTTCGAACGCGTCCGCATCATGCCGACTAATTGCGACCTTTTTTTCGTCGATCCGGTGACTTTTTTGTGCGTTTCATGCGCTTGACAAGCACGACGAAGAAGTTGATGACGGATGGAGAGAGACAAGAACGGATCAATTTCGCGGGACAGTGATTTTTTGTCATTAGCTATCGCCGCGGGTATATGTATATGATGAATTGCGGTTAAATGATGGATGCCACGGCAATTGTCGTCGTTTTTTTTTTTCGCGTTGTCGGTCCTCACATCCAAGTTTTCCCCGTCTTTTCTTACATACTTCATCGAGAGAGACACACTCGGACACTCTCCGGCTCCGAGATCTTTAATTATCTCCGAAAGTTTGCCGCACGACGATGAGTAATTGAGGGAGAGGATTGCGAGAAAACGAGCCAGCCCGCCCCTGTGTGTAAGATGAATAATCGCGAGATTTCACAAAGTGAAACTCGAGAGATTTTGCGAAATTCTCATTTAACCACGGAGGAGGAAAGTGGCTTTTCTCCACGAAACGAGCGCGCACTTCATTCTAAACAGATTCCATTTCGAAGTACTTTCACCCTTTGTCTACGTTATCCTACTCGCGCACGAGAAAACTACTTTAATCTCATTAATGCAAATTTTTCCTAAATATCGGAACAAAAAATTTTTTTTCCCCCGAGAAAAATGGAATATGTATATTTCACACAAACGTAAATTCCTCCCCATTTTTTTATTCGCGTCGAGTAATTTCGCGTCCGACGTTCTTCGCGCTTATATTCCCGCCTCAATTCTCGCGAAAGAGTCTTACTTTTGGACGCGTAGGGGAGACTGGGGCTAATTGTGACACGGGGTTAGTTGTCAAACTGTTATTATCTTGCTTACTAAATCTTGGAAAATAATCTTCTTTATATTATAAGTTGATACTATTGTGTTAGTGTACGAAATAGCTTTGCTTAAAACCATGATATATAATATTTACGAGCACATTTGTAAAACTGGACATGACAAGTAGATTTTTCTGATCTCGATTGTTTAGTAATTTCAGTGATTTTAAAATTAGGTATAAGAAATGTGATAGTTTTAAATAAGTTTTCCTATATTTATTTAATCGTCATCGCATCGCAGTTTATAAATATAATATCTTTCATTTAAAATGAACGTTTGGAGTAAGTTGGCACACGTGGTGAGTATGCGTGAGAAAGTAATCGCTGTGCGTAGAATGCGTCGCGCTATAACAAAACTTTTGTCAATGCAACAGGTTGCATTATTTGAAGTAAACTGAAGATCGTACGTTAGTTCGACATTGTAAGAAAATTTCAGAAAGGACATATGTGAAAATACGATTTGTACAAGTGTAGGTAGGTTATGCTAAACCAAAAAACATTTTTATTTGTGATTTATAAGAAGAACTAGTTAGTTATATATCACGTGCTTTAGATATTTACTTTGATCTTACACCCAAGAAAATCAGAATTTTGATTTATGTGACAACTAACTGGGCACATACGGGGCACGTTAACAAATTAGCACGATCGTGTTTAACATTAAATAACTTTGTTTGTACAAAGATATATGAAAATGATTTTTTTTTTTCTTAAAGCTAAAGAATGTGTAGTGTATTATATAATGTACTCAATATTACGTAATATGGTGTACAGTTTGTTATTTGTAATAATATAATTTGCGTGTCACAAAATGTGCCCCGGTCTCTCCTATTTTACACAAACGTAAATTTTCTCTATTTTTTTTTTATTCGCGTCGATTAATTTCGCATCCGATGTTCTCCGCGCTTGTATTCCCGCCTTAAGAGGATGCTGAACCGTCCTGTTTTATCATCTTAATATGAATTGTAGTTTTTAGAGTTTTGTTTTACTGCACAAATTAGAAAATGGTTCTCCAAATTAAAAGAAAATAGCCTAAAGACTCACTGCAGGTAATAAATGTTTCTGAAACAAAAA
>QVOB01001157.1:0-41158 GCA_014839585.1 Pseudomyrmex concolor | reverse complement strand
TAAACATTTTTAAAATAAAAATCTTTCATTTACAGATGTGCATACACATACATATAGAGAGACACACCAGTATAAAGACAAGTTATAAAAATCATATTGTGAATATCTATCTTAGAATTACATTTTATATATAAAGACTACAAACTCATACCTCAAGTTGACTAATCTGTATTTACCTCAAGATAACAATCGAAGAAGAATGTGGAATGCCATTACAGAATGTTTTTGCCAATGTCAAACTGTTCTTATTTAAGTCAATAATTTTGCCTTGATAGGCAACATCGTCAATACATTTTACAGAAACAGTACAACCCAAGAACTGATCAGACATTTTTAGCTGCAAATAAAATAAAGTTTATAACTGTTTATTCTCATCACTATTAGAATTAGTAAGAAAACAGTTAACAAGATAACAGAATATACTAAAAATTAGGAGGAACACTGTAACAATTGTTCTTTTTTTGTCGAGACACAATAACTAATATACTGTTATTTATATACAATAGTATTTATATAATCTTAGAGCGTGATACAATATAAACGTGTAAATTCTAAAGAATTGACAATTATAAAAACATTTAGTTTCTACTGATAAGATAGAGTTTAGGTTAGTTTTTCATATCGAATCGCAAACCGAAGTTTAAATTCAAGCACATAATGAAAGATTGTGTTAAACACATTTATTTACCTGATTTAATCGAGAGACGTACTTAAATAAAGATGATTAGAAAATAAAAAAGTAAATTAATGGCTATCGCGTATTTCTGCAATCTGACTCTTGCACTTCGTTGTGGCATACAGACAGAGACATATATCGAACCGTTACGTAGCATACACTGATAACATACACGTACAATATACCGATGTCTTACTTACACTCGTTACCCAGAGAATCAAGAGACGGAATATGTATGTTTTCGTCCTTTTCTTGCAACTTCTCCAGCTGTTCACCGGCTGATGATAAGAATAATTTGATACAAAAGATATATAGCAAATTTGAAAAGTTCATTGCTGACATATAATTGATTCAAAACAATTTGTGTCAAAGACACACACATTAAAATATTTCCGAAAAATAAAATTCATTAAAATTAAAATTTATTCAAGAAAGTATTAGAGATTATATAATTACTGACGAAAAAAAGGTACATACACGAAGATTCAGAGCAAATGCAAATATAAACGAAAAGTGCAAGAATTTAATACAAATTAATCATTAGAGTACTGAAGGAAGTTTTGGGATTCGCTTGATGGATAAATGGATACTCGCGTGAGATATGATTTTCACAAATATAAGGTGTTTGAATAAGAATAACATATTAATTACTGCGTGGTAAAATGCGTATGGTATACGTATTGATGTACTATATTTATTTATACCCATCTCTGTAAGTATAATCTTAATGTATCTTTCTTGATTGTACTTGTTACAATGATTAAGGCAACGGTAGAAGCTATTATTTAATATGCACATCAGATGTGTATTGCATATGACCGTTATAAGCATCCTAATAGCTTTTCTTTTTGTGTACTGTCAACGTGTGTACTGCAGTACATTTTTTAAATATTATGTACATAATATTATATAAAGTAAAATTGCGTAATTATAAAGAAATGTTATTGCATAACCAATACAAATGAGAAAGAGTACACGAAAGCAAACTGTATCACATATTTCTTCGTGCTGCTAATCAAGTGTAATTATTTTTATGTGTAAAAAAAAAAATAATACACATTCAGGGAATTTTTGTAATAATTAATAGTCATTATCGTTAATACGATAACAAAGTTTTCTACACACGTTTAGTGTGTTGCATCTTTTCCGTAATTATTTTACATTTGTCGCTTGCACAATCGAATGTCTAAGTGTGATTTCATGAATAAGACATCTCTGTAAAATAGCATAACACATGATTTGATGAGTAATACAATAAGTACACTGTAAAATCGTGCTTTAAAATGTTGTAGCTAATAAGCGTTTGCAATATTCGTGAATATTAAAAAAAAAAGTGTGGAAACAATATTTGAGACAAAAATAAAAGAAAATTTTACGTTAAAAAAACAATTGTAATGCAAAAGAGAGAAAGAGATTAATATTGCACAATTGCACAATTGCAGATATTATTCTGTCTATGTCTAAAACATAAAAGTCTGAAAATCTTCAAAATACAGTGTATATGTGAAAGATTTATATATACATATATAGATATATAATATAAATTTTATATATACATATATATATATATATATATATATATAATATTCTGAATACTTGATAAAAAACTGAGTCTTGTATATAATGCTCTGTATTTTATACATTATACATGTCAAATAAGTTTTATAAGATTGGGCAGGTGTGTACGCGAATTACTTTTGTTTCTTGTGCGTAGAAGTACTGCGTGTATGTGTGTGTGTAACATTAATTATATAAACCAATATAACAACATATTAGCGCTAAAAGCTAGCAAACTATAAAAAAACACTATAGAACATCACTTTCTCGCATACTCTCGCGTCAATCATTCGTCAAAAAAAAAAAAAAAAAAAAAAAAAAAGACTTACTTTTGATGGGAGCAAACATACGGAAGAACGCGGACGTAACGTTTAATGCATAAATTCGCGCGCAAAGTATTGCGTGGTATGTTTACTTCCAGCTTTTCTACGCTCTGCGTCAACTCGGCTTATACCACATCGCGTTTTATCTCGCGATATATAATGTATTTTCTATATATAACATTTATATGTCTCTCCGCTATAGCACATAGTTTAGGTACATGCCTTTTTCCGCACGCGTGCACGCTTGTAAAACGACAAAGATTGTGGATGCCGTGTATCTTTAGTCACATATATAGTTCTTCGAAAAAAAGTAGACACGGTATACATGGCACCAAGCGACATCCTTGAACACGTTTCCTAATAAATCTTAAGCATACAAAAATAAATTATAATAATATGATTGTGTGTCTCTGTGTGAGCTTACGCATGTACAGTGAATACTATGTTACACGTACACATACACACGTATACGCACACACGTGTTTACATTGGTGCATACCCGTGTGTATGCGCAACATATAGAGACAATGATAGATACTTATACATATATATATGTCTTTTTATCGTGTACATATATATATGTATATATTTTAAAGTACGATACCTCTTAACAATATTATTCGTGTGATTTTCATACGGAGTACAATTCAAATGCTCATCTTTCCTTTTTTACAACGCGTCTCAATGGAACACCTAGGCGAGTTGTGTGCCGATCGAAAACTTTGATCAACATGAAAATTTCGTTCGCGTGAAAAACTATATCAATTTGTTGACTATAGCAATGTATTGATGTACAACTAATGCCCATTAAAAAAAAAAAAATGATATTTATCACAATGTAAAATATATAGAAAAAAAGATGTTGGAATATGTACATCCAGCTGAAATCGAGAAGGCGCGTACGTGAGTTGCGTCTCTCCTAAGTGTTCCTACACTAATAAACCCACCATAGCGTTTGCTGGTGTTTGCTTTGGCTGTAGCAAATTACCTGCAACATAAACAAATAAAATGGTTATATGTTATGGGTCTAAAGGAATTCGTCGTAAATTATATATGATGAATCGTTGTGTGCTACGCTCACCTACGTAGTTTACAGAATTAAGTAAGTTACACGCTTGTGAAGGCACAAGATAAAACGACTAGGATCAACGTTAAAAGAGTTCCAAAAGTAAATCGAAGAGTAGCTGCCGCGTTTTCTCCCAGTACACTTTCAGGTGGGTAATCTGAAAAAGAATTAAAGAAAGATTCTCAAAACTTGCAGTCTCTGTTGCAATGTATCAATTAAATTAATTCTTTGATTACTCGCGAATTATATTAAGATAATGCATTATACGTACAACCAGTAAACATATGCGGCTCTGACTGCGGAGACCATCCGAATTCGTTTCTAGCCATGAGAATCGCCTCATACGATCCAGGCTGAAGTTCTTTAATTGGATATTCTACAGTATATTGATTTCCTTTCTTTTTCTGATCTTTAACGTCAGGCTCGACAGTAGTCCATTTGTCGTCATCTTTGCGACGATATTGTAGCTGAACATATATAAAATTATGTATCTTTGTTATATTAAGTTTCAAAAATTTTATAATTGTCACACACATACACACACACATATTGCACATCATATTAATAACATTAAACGTACTTTAAATTCACTGATTGACGAGTAACTCTCCACGGTCCACTTCAGGATTATTCCCCCATCATCATCGGTCATCTCGGCTCCAGACATTTTTGCTTGCGAAGGCGTACCTAGAATAACATTGTGCAAATAGAAATCATTTTGTATCGTCTGTTTAGTAGCGCTTCAACGGCGAAATTATTCGAATGACGATATGAATTTAAATCACTCGTGATTTTTTCGTATTCATTGATATGATATAGTTCGCGAGAATTCAATTCAATAAATTTTATAACATAATAAAAATTATACCTAACAGAGTGATAATTTTTTCGCTTTGGCCATAATGATTCTCCGCGTGACATTTGTACTCGCCGAAGTCCCGTGGTTTAGTGTGCGTAATTTTCAAAATATGCTTGATCTTGTTGGCCTTTGTCTCTCCGCGATGCATTATTATTTCGTTCTTCTTGTGCGTGAGTTCCTTGTCGTTTCTGTACCACTTCGTTATTGCTTCCGGATGGGCGCTCACGATGCACACCAACTCCGATTCGATTCCGACGCCGCTGTGAACCATCTTCCTCTTCACCTCTACCTCCGGCGCATCTGTTGTAAACACGCATTAATCAATAATGTCAATGTACTCGTGCAAAATCGATTGTTTTAATTACTTCATAAAAATCTGGCAAAGTTACATAATTAACTGAGTGATCAACTCACAATATACGACGACGTTGATCGCTTCTGAAAATGGTGTTTTCGAGCCGTCCTCGGCGAGACATTGATACAAACCGCTGTGATATTTGTGCACTTTTGTTATCGTAATGAAATTTCCCTCTAGTTTCAAATCGGGATCGTAACTATTTATCTTTTTATTCTGCGGAAAAAGAAAGTGCAACATTAGTTGTCTCTTTCTTTCTCTCTTTCTCCATCTATCTCTTTTTGTTATTGCGACAATTGATTACATCAATGTTTTAATAAGATTTTTACCTCTATGAACCACTTAATCTCAGGCGGCGGCTGTATATTCGTCTCGCAGCCGAATCTGGCCGAATTGCCCTCGACCACGTCAACTCGTTTCGACGGCGGTGTTACGCGTATTCCCTTGTGCGAGTCCACGGGATCGATCAGCAGACGATGAATCAAATCTATGGTATAATTTTTCCGAATGATGATACTGCATTTGTAATAGTCGGACGAATCGCTAACCGTCGCGTTGTAAATCACTAGACTGTTGTTGGGCGTCCGTACGATTCTCTTCGGATCTGTCACATGCGGCTGCGATTCGAAATATAAGTACTTATCGTCCTTCTGCCACGCGACTGCGTAATTGTCTGAAATTTGTGATTAAATTTTCTTATTCGAAGAAAACGTCGGCATTAATGTGTAAAATTTAATTGAAATATACATTTAAATAACACGTTTATAACTTTTTCTCTTTCTCTCTGAAAATTTTTGATTAACGAACCTGTGTGCTTAACATTGCAAGGCAATATCACGGTAGATCCGGCTGTATCCCGAATACTCTGCGACCTTGATAAAATTTCCGGTGGTGGCTCGTTAGTCTCTCTTTCGCTATCATCGACATCGTCATCATCGTCATCGTCATTGATAGGCGTGTCATCTTCGTACTCGTTTTCTTCAATGTCGGTATTCTTGGTTGGTTTGCACAAACCTGAACAAAAATATTACAGAGTCAATTAAACAACTTGTAAAACACAAATAAGAATAAGCTTAGATTTAGACGATCGATTTTATCAATTTCAAAGCTATCTATTGAAGCTATTTTATTCATAGCCTTTCTAAGAGTCTGACGTTGATAGGAACAATTAGAAAAAATTCGTTTCAAGAAATTATCTATTGCTGATTGCCTGCGGCGAATACAGTCAGTCGCAAAACCAACACACACAGAATGCACACATTTGTCCTCCATAAAATTATGTTCGTAATGACGATAGGAGTGCTCCAAGGGGTGCACATGTGCATTTGCACAGGAGGCATCAATTGGATCGACGCAAATCAATCGGGTTTTCCCGAAGCGATAGTTTAATCGCAATCCGCGGTTAAACCGTTCGTCCGTTAATTTGCCGGACCGCGCGAAACCACACTGACCGAAAGTAACTCTCGTTTCACCGAGCAATTTGTCGGAACCACAAAACCGATCGCGGCCGCGCGGTGATTCAAAATTAGATTTCTAGTGCACGACCGTGCCTGATTTTGGGAACGGAGCATAACAAACACACGCGCACGCATATATTACCGGCTTTCTAATAATACGCGACCCCATATCACTCTTTTCGACAATGATACGGTTTCCCGTCATCATCGCGCGACGATGCCAAAAAGCGAGCGGAACGTCGCGATCAGACAGCGACGCTGCTGAAGAAGCTGCCTCGGTGTCTCTGCGTGTCGGTCGTCAGTTTGCCCCCGTTTTTCACGAGGCGCGCACCGTTTTCACGCTAAGGCGCGTTATACACGTCGTTCGATTTTAGTCGGACGTACGTACAACCACACCCTGCTCTTGGGGAAAAAAAATGGGTCGTGCAAGTCAACTCGCTCGACGATGGTTGGCTGTTGAGCGAACGGCCAAGACGCATCCGGCAATTTCGTGGATTAAGATCGCTAAATCATCGTTAGTCGTGATTGAAACGGCCGCGGTTCGAACTTATATTGCAATTATAAAGCAATTATATTGATCGATAGACGCGCTCGATAAGAGTCGTTGCGTATAACTGCAATTCCGCTAATTAAATAGTCGTTGCAAGTGACAACAAATAGACGATAACATCGAAATTCCATTAAGTATATAAAGATATACTAACATACAGGCATAAATAAGTATTATGTCAGGTATAAATTGTAGGATGTAAATTGCGATATAAATCAACTGGTACAAACAACCGGCGATGATAAAATAACATGGTATTTAATAATAATTGGCGCATGCTCGAGCGCCCTTCGTTACGGGAGAGAAAATACAGCGACGATAGAAAGAACCTCATGAATCTAAATTAATAGACCGTATACATATCGACCGCCCCTGTTCTCTGCAGCCCCCATCGCTACGGCTCTATCTTGCACTCCCTTAGCAACGACCCAGAACACGCGGACAGGCGCCACGGTGTCCCATTGCTCAATCTATTGTACGTAGTTCCATGGACAACCCACGCGCTTCTCCTCGGAGTCGGACTAATGTCATGGAACATTGCGTTCCATATGTCACAGTCAGTATTCAGTTCGCAGTGCGCGTTGTTAGATGTTGCTGCATTTATTTTAAAAACATCTCTCGCACTGATCGCTTTTTCCAAGAAATTTAGAAATTTTTTATTTCAACTTTTCAAAAAAGCTTTTCAGCTTTTCATCAATTTTTGCGAAAAGATCACACTTCCATTTTCGCGAATAATTTGAGGCGAGGTGATAGGTCGACGTGTTTGTCGAAATGTCAGAACACCGTCGACCTTAATTGAAAGGCAAGATCGAGTATACTGTTCGCGAAGAAGCGTAGCCATCCAAATTGATCAGCTACACGAAATACACTAAGGTGTGGTTTGCCACTAATGGTCTCGTTAAGGTCTCTTTTTCTCCAACATTTTTAACCTAGCTCTCAGGCAGCACAAAAGTCCGACAGACGTCATAAAGATGTTTGAAAAATGATTTAGACGTCTCCTCGGGGCATCTCCCTCATTTTCCTGCTGTCCGGATCATCATCTTCACTGCTCGAATTTATCACACGATATGTTGCGTTGTTTGTCTTTAAAAAATATTTTTTTTTTTTTCAAATTGAAAAATAATTGTGGAAAAATGTGGAAATGTCTACTTTGAGAGAACACACGATCTCTCCCTCGGCAAATCGATAGAACAAAAATGCATCGACTCATCGGATTGCGAAACAAAAAAAATCCCTTCGCTCATTGCGAGCGACCACATCCTCGTTTCCATTCGCCATTCGAATGACAACTGCGGGGAATAACGGACGTGCGTGTAAACCGCAACTTTATTTTGCATTGAAAGCACGCGTGTCGCCACACGCTCGGTGATGTCATACAGTTGACAGCACACCCGAAAAAAGTATCCGATCGCGTTGCATTCGCGGGACACGTCATCATCCCGCCGCGGTGTCCTTTTCGTGATCTTCAGACAACGAGATCGATAAGGCCTCGAAACACGAAATGTCGAGTTTCACCTTCTCCTCGCACAAATCAAAGAACGCCCGTATAAATTACGCGAGAAGACTCAAAAGGACACATTTCTCGTGTCGCGAAAATGTCAGGGTGCATCCGCGGCGATCGCGGCGTCAGTTTTCGCTGGGAGCGCCTGCGTTACGTAGGCAGAAATAACTTTCCTCGATGCGACGACGCGAGGAGAAGACCCGGCGGGTTCGTGGAATTTTCGACGGATCGGAGCTCTCAAAGCTGACTTCCGTTTACGAGGCCCCCGTACGCGCAGTAGCTGGAGCTATTTGGATTCTACGTAAAATCAAACAGAATGATCGGATTTCAAGTGCAACGCGATTCTTCAAATCTAATTTCGACAAAACACATTTACTTATCTCGTAGAAAGTAAATACATTGAGTGCAAAAAGTTAAGAAAAATAAATAAAAAGTTGCATTTTATATATTTACAACGCGTCCATGTATAATCTCGCATTCCTGCGAGAAAGCGTAAAATGTCATTTCAGAAAAGCTCTTTGTCGTCGAGTTTTCCGAAAAGGAACTTCAAAGCGCGTACTTCGCGCTTGGAAGATTCTTCTCGTCGGGCGACGAGAAATCCCACGTGGTGCTAAAGAAAAACGTCCTGACGATTCCGGAATTCCTCTTATCGATCGCCTCTCGTCTTCTCCCCTCGCGAAGAAGGTCACCGATGTCTTTGTTTGTTCCGGCTAGTCTCCTTTCCCTTTCGTGGGAAGATAACGAGGCGTCCTCCGCCTCTTCGGTGCGGAAACTACGAAATTCCTGTAATACAAGTTCACAGATTCCCACAAGAGAGACATTGTGCTTGAAAAGCCGGCGTTTTGCTTCACCCCGGAAGCCAGATCTCTGCCAACATTTCGATCAGTATATATCGAGGCCGCGTTTAGTACCTTCGTCGTCTATTGGAGCGAAGTTCTTTCTTGGAAAATCAATACCAAGTTTTTAAAAACAAGCAGACAGAGAGTAAATGTAAAATCTTAATTTTTCTTATTTTTACACAATTTTAATTTTAAGTTTCTTATGAGAAAACTTCTATTTCGAGATATAAGACGAAGATTGCTAATGACTTTCCACTTTTTTTTCCGGCAAATCGACGTTGACAATCTCGCTGATGACTATCTTTAAAAAGGCGTTACCGAGTCAAGTCGCACATCGCGACATCGACATTGAGTTGATTCGCGCAATGGCGATTTGACAGCGTTTGACGACTCACGAATGTTGAATGGGATGACGTCAGCCCTCGCATTCTCTCACGCGTTAATGGATATTATTGCCAGGAGACACGCACTCTTATTCCGAGAGGGTCCCCCGCGGCACACGCACACACGAACATGCACGTGCGTGCGTATGCCGCGAGGGAGGGACGTCGGCAACGACATGTGCACGACGACGGAATGTTGCAACGGTGTTGGAGTGTGTATACTAAAACGGGGAGTGCCATTGGCCGAATTGACCCGCGTGCCACGCCGAGTCCCCGAGAGTTCTTAGCGCTCCTGCAACTTGTTCAATTCGGCACACAAAAGTATTTCGAGATTAAGTGACTTCTTATTCTGCCACAAGCCCAACAAAAAGTACTCCGCGAACAATTGTCGAGACAATTCTCCTACAATATACACGACTGTTGCATTTTGCAAACGTAAAAACATTTCTTGTGTATAGATGTATTTTTCGAATTATCTTTCTTAAAAGATAACAAGAACAATTCTAAGAAAATTGCTGTTTAAAAAATATTGTTTTATATTTGAATTAAGAAAACAGTCGTTTTAAATACAAGTATAAAATACGTTACAGCATCAATCGAATAAATGGTCTTTTCTTCAATACAGAACAAATCTAATTGATAATAAATATAATTGAGAGATTTATATCGTACATTTTTTGGCCAACTCGTAAATGCAATTTATATCGAGAGATATTCGAGACTGTCTTTGCAAAAAACAAAATCAGCCTCGAGAGATTACAAGTGACACCTGGTGATAATACACCTGGCAATATATTATATATAGTCACTTGATGCCAATATTAAAAGATTAGAAGTTTGTCATTCATATTCATATACTATTCGTTATTTCGTATATTCAGACCATCAGATGCGGTCAAACACGGTCTCGAACAGGTGAACGACTCGACTGCAATGAGACCAAAAGCTCGCAAGCCATCCGAAATGACTTACGTCCCAGTTTCCGCGACGCGATATGTCAGCGCGCGCGTACACGGGGCTCTCGCGCGCCGTTCCTTTTATTTCCAAATGAATTGCGTTAATGTCTTGCGAAGGGAGCGGCGGATGTCGTCTTCCGAGAGAAAGACCGTCATCGCGAACGACGAAGATAGGTAGTTGCGCAACCTCCGAACGATTCGGAATATAATCCGCTATCGCGACCGGCCGGCTAAGCCGCGGATCGGATTCGCCGACGCGAAAATAACCGCGCAAGCGGTTGCCGCAAGGGATATAACGCGCATTGGGAAGGAATAGCAAAAGGGACGACACTGGGACGACTGGCCGTGCGCCAAGCGGGAAGATAACACGAGTCCGTAGAGAGAAGATGATGCTCGCCGCCATCGTCGTCACGCGGCCCTAAAGCTGCCTTCATAAAACTCTCGTCTGAAAGAAATGTGTAAAAATAAAAAATATTGAACAATGTGTCACGTGCGTTTAGAATATCCGAAGAAATATGAAGATATTTCAAAGCTCAGAAAAGGGATACTTAATATTTGTAGTAATGTATTGTAACATATGTTTCCTGTTATATTCTTCGGAAATATATTCATTTTTTTTGTGAACACAGCTTCAAAAATCATCGAGCTCGCATAGCAGGCCGTAGGTGTATGTATTACACTTGATTTTTATCAAGCCCCGAAGAGCCCCTAATTTTAGACTCCGGTTCCGGACGCGCGCGTTTTCAAGCAAGCCTTGAAATTACAGTTTGTCAAAATTTTTCCAGAGAAATATTTCTCGTCCACCTCTAAAACGTTTGTGCAACTTAAAACGTTCGTGCAACATTCCAAGAACATTCGATCGTAGGATACGCGCGCGTGCAATAGTAGAAGAAACATCGAGCATCATTTGTGTTCTAATAGACAATTCTCCAGCGACCGTAAAATTGCTCGAAGCGCGAGGAGTTAAGGATGTAATAGCTTTGTAATTGCAGCAGGTATATCGTTTTAACGATTTCCGCGGTTGATCTTTGTCTCGTAGCACAATGAACCTCTGATTCGCGGTACGGTAGCGACGGCGGATTCCGCAGTCCCGTCACGCAGAGAGACTCAATCCAGGCGCACAATCCGCCTACAGGATCCCTAACACTCCCTCTTGTTCGGAAAACGATGGTTACTGGGAGTCGCGGTGACAAAAGCGCTCTGCGGATATAATAATTTTTCGCAAAAGTTACCTTTCCCGAGCGCGAAATAATCCGCATTTATATTAAAACGTCTCCGGGATGTGCCAAGATTAAAATAGATTAAAAAAAAAAAAAAAGAAAAAAAAACACAGATGTGTATTTCACACAAAGAAACTTACTTTAAATTAAACAACGTCACATACGCAATATATATATATATGTATATATATAGTCTGTGACAACACGATATCATTCGACAGTAATTCGGCCGTTTGTTTTCGTGAGTCACGGCGCGATAATTCATCGGTCTCATCTG
The DNA here is from genome assembly GCA_014839585.1 of Pseudomyrmex concolor. NCBI lineage: Eukaryota > Metazoa > Arthropoda > Insecta > Hymenoptera > Formicidae > Pseudomyrmex > Pseudomyrmex concolor. The sequence continues at coordinate 29,139 of QVOB01001157.1, read as the reverse complement.
ATACCTTCTTCTGGTAGAGATGTACGGATATAATTTCGATCCATTATTAGCCTCCCCCTTTCTCTCCCTCCTCATCGTCTTATCACGAGAGGTTCACGAGAAAGCTCCGTGCTGTATCCGTTACGGATATCAAGAACACGAGACGTTGCTGTGAATAACATTAATCTTCCCGAGCTGGGCGTGATCCTCGTATGTATAAGGACAGGGCCGCCGCGATGCATTTATGAGAGAAATACATGCGCTCGGACATTCACGAAGATCTGTTTTACTTCGAGCCTTCATTGCGTGACTCTTTCTCGGTCAATTTGAAACATTAATCTCACTCTCTCTCTCTTATTCTTCTTATTATCGGTCGCAAGTCAGAAACGCGTTACACCTATATAACAACTCTATTTCAACAGCTTGTATTCGTGTATCACTTTGTATTTATCTAAGTATTTGTTTGTTATATTTTTTAATATAAATATTATTTTTTTTAAACTAAAAAAAAAAAACAGTATTATCTCACCCGCGCGGCGTCAATTGCGTCGCGTGCGGTTTTCAAGTGAGAAGAGGGTTGCGCGGCGAAGCGTACATCGAATATATTTGCTTCGGTGTAATCGAAGAATGTCTCGCTGCGCGCCGCCGACGCAGCGTATAACGACATTATCTTCTTTATTATTATCATCGGTATAAAAGGATGCGGCAAGGAGAGCGTATATATACCTTGCGTCTTCCATCACCGCCTACGATATTAAATTACATCACACGCGGCAGCGGCGGCGGCGGCGGCAGCTATACACCACCCATCGAAATTTGACCCCGGAGCATCATACCGATGCTAAAAAAAAAAAAAAAACAAAACACTTTCAAGCTTCCGATAAAAACGATCTTTCTCGGAACACCATCTCTCGCATTTGGTAAAAAAAAAAAAAAAAAACGATGACGAGATCAAGTCAAATTATTCACAGATAAAGTCAATGCACAATAAATTTTACATCTCCCGCGGGTTATAAATCAACCGTCGTCTTATTTCACCCGCAAATTACGCGCGTCACTATTGTAATTAACGACGTCCGCGGAAAATGTGGGTTAATCGTCGTGTAATTGATCTCGTCAAGGCTTTATCAATTATCAAAGTGTTGCACCGTCAATAAAACAAATTAGCGAATTACCAGCACCACGAAGGTGAGAATAACAGGAAATGGTGATGTCGTAGACGAGAGGAAGCGATGCCGAGAAACGAAGTAAATGAACGTGATTGACCAATCAGTCATAATCAATATTATTGTATTGTCAAATAACGACGAGTGCGTGTTTCAAGTTGACAGTTTAAGTTTTTTTTTTTTTTTTTTTTTTTTAACTAAATATTAAAAATCCAACTTGGCGCAGTCACGAGCAATAATATACGGTTCCCCGTCTGTCGGCTTCACTTCTACAACGACGCACGTTACGCTCCCTTTTGTTATTCTTACCTCCGCGACTAAAACCCTCGAAATAACGCGCGCGTATAAAGTTTTCGCGTCTGCAAATCCGGCGGCGCGATATACCATTTCGCTATACGTAAGATCCGTTAAATTGAGCTAACGTCAGTTCAAACAGTCCGAGTTAAGATAAGAACTGTGAGAAAATATCGCGGATCTTGCGAGACGATCTCAAAGCACGATAATTGCGTCGCACCGGCGGCGGCGTCCAGCGATAAAATTCGAACGCTTTACACGCTCGACTGACCGTCACGTGCAAACACCTCTCTTTGCTTGAACGTTTAATTCGCCCGTTAACTCTTAGCACGCACCTCTATCTACATCGAGCAGTTACCGTACGTCCTTCCACTTGTACATACATACGTACGCACACGCCACGCATCGAACACTCGACGCCCGGTCACGGTACTTATTTGTCTACGCGCGTTGCTGTCATACTATGTACCTATTAGATGATGTCATCCGCGCGCGCGCGAGCTCGAGCCGACGTTTCTCGACTTGACCATCCTTAATTACCGCGCACAGTCGTCATTACCATCACAATTAGCGAGACGGAGATGGGTGCACGTAATTCTCCACTCTCGCGGATGTTCCCCTCTAAGGTTCTCCCCTTTTTCTTGCTCGCCCATTCATGCCGCTCATTCTCGCCGCGCGCTAATTGTTCTCCGTCTTCGGAGAAAAGCGCTTATATTCCGCACTTCCTCCCCGCGTGAGGACGTGAGCCGTCTTTTGGATAATCGGTGATATGATTGATTTGCACGGAAAGCCGCAAACGGCCGCCGTTATTAATTGCGAACGAGTGGCTGAGAGAGGGTAGATTCCCGATCAACGCGCGGAGAGATGGGAATAATTTAATCCGCGTGAAACGCAGTGTTTGCGTCTCCGAGATCGTAATGGATTCTAATGGGTTGCGCACGCGTTTCCTCCCCGATAGATCACGGATGTGATTCTCCGATGTCGGGCGCCGCACCGTAGCACAATGTAAAGCTCCGCGGTTCGGTCACGCGCGGTTGACCCACTTTGTGTCCGCGCGTCGACACTCGCCGACGGTAAATCACGAGAGACGCGGACACGAGAGAGAAACTTGCATCGGGGATTCCCGTAAATTTCCCTGATAAAATTGTCGTGTCGTGACTCGTTCCGAGATAAGAACTCGATTTCTTAATTGCGCTGATCGATGAGCTCCTCGACGACCGCTCCTCGTCCGTCGTGAGCTTGTTAATTGATCGGAAATGGCAAATCGAGAAAACAGACAGATCAAAAAGTTCGAGCGAAAGTTCAGACGGCGTCGATCGCGAAACAATGGATATTAATCGCATTTGAAATTATTACATAGTTTTACGAGGAACGAAACGATGTTCTTGTAAATTATATTTGCTACTAATACGGAATTATGTATAATTATAATTAGTATTTTTTCAAGATAAAATGAGAAGATAAATCCTCGTCGAGGAGTTTTTGCGAAAACAATTATACGACATGTGAATGAAACATTTTCGCAAAATAATAACGCGATGAGTACTTTGGTAAAAACCAAACAAGACGGCGTCAGCAACTTGTTTAGATTTATAACATTGGAGCGCGATTGAATTATTTCTGCTAACACACACACACACACACACACGCTCACAGTCGACCAGTTTGTCGAGTTTCATATATGGCGGAACACAGACCGCTTTACCGGGGGAAAAGAGATTCAACTCGGAGAGAGATGCGCTCGTAAAGCGTATCATTGACCTTTAAACATCGCGCGTCTAGGTGCATCAGCATTATATTCGCGCGCGCGATCATTATATATCGTTAATAATAAACGGAGCGAGAAAATGACATCCTCCCTCTCTCCCTCCCCCGGTTAGACGTCGTTGACGGTGTCTCTCGTTCGCGCCCAACTTACACCGTTCGTCCGTGTTTTACGGGCCGTACACTAATTGACCGGTCGTTCTACTTTACGTATACGGAGGCGCGAGCAAGCCCGAAGGGAACGAGAGAGAAATACCATCGCACGCTGCGCCCGCTCTATCGATTTACGATCGCGTACCAACATTGACCTTTATTGGCGTGTCTATGAATCTAACCTTCATCTCGAACGTTCTGCGGAAGAGACAGCGGAGTTGCAGCTCTCCCGAGAGAGGCTTCTTCGTATCGCGACTCGCGATCTGGCCGTTCAGAGACGTGCGTTGTTGTGTGTGCGAAAACCGTTATAAACGAGCGACAATCCACTAACGACTTCGTCAAATGTAGCGCAGATTTTCCAGATTCTTTTTTCTCTTTGACTTTTTTTTCTATATCCAGTTGGAAGACATTTTTTTATCAAAACTCGAAAAATTGGAAAAGACATTTGTCAAAGTTCACGCGAACGTTTCAAAAACATAAAACATAAATACATTTTCTTCATGATTTAGGTCGAGTGCAAAATAATATTTTTCATATTTCACGCTAATTATAGAATTAACGCATTGCGCGTCAAAGTCAATTAGCGTGTTTCAAGCGCTTTGAAAACATCTCGTGATAGCTAGCCTGGCTAAACTAGAAGACAGTAAAATGCACGTTGCGCCTCTCCTTGCATAATAAAAGTTACAATCTCCTAAATCATCCTCGAGCATAATTCACGCGCGCACAAAGGAACATCACAGGATACACGCGATATCGCTCTGAAGAGAGGAGACACTTTTCTCCACCTTTGGAGAGAGGAATCGCGCGGAATTCAATTTCGTTCGCCGTGTCGGTCGCTTTTAAATCTTAATCCACTGTACTTGATTTTTTGTCCACCTTTGTGCGGAGATTCTCCCGGTGGCTCTTTGTTCTCTCGTGGCGCGCCACACGAGCCGCTATAAATCACCCTCGCAGCGAATGCACCGTCGAATGCATAACTTACCGCTCGCTCGCTCGTCCCGTACGAACCGCTTCCGCTTACGCAACCGCTCGCGTTTATGCGAGAAAAGAGAGGATCCATTGTGCCGTCGTCGTTCGCATTTACATGCCGAGGATTCACCCGCCCGTTTTCAGACTCTCATTCACTTCGGGACGACGCGGGGCCGCATTCACGGATTATTGTCTCCTAATACGCGTCGTTCGAGCTCGCCTCTGTTTCAATGGGAATTCTTATTGTCTCGTTCGCGGTGTCGCGTTCGGAAGAGAGACCCCTCTTTCAACCCTTTGAGAATTCTCTGAATGAGATCGGCGTCGTACTTCTCGTCGCGGAGAACGAATCTCGAACGACCACTTACGTGTGAAAAGAAAAAATACCGAGAGGTTTAGCATTAGGCAATGAATATATAAATTCAATTATACACGCACCAATTTTATCTTTGCTCATCTAATTATTGGTTTTAGCCACTAGATACGCACACGCGCTATTCTATTTTATGGATCATCTCGCGTAATACATAACTTCTAACTGTCAAAAATACGTAACTTGGAACTGTCAAAAATACATAACTTGAAACTGTCAACAATTTGACAGTTGACAGCTTGAACTTCGTAAAAATTAGAATTTATCAATCTTATTTATATGATCTGAAGGAGGTTAATAAAATACCGCAAGAATTCGAGCTATATTTACTCGCGCAGATTGTGCGTGTCACGCACACTGCGATATATGTCTTTGCTTGCGATGTGTTTTCGGTAGCCAGCGGTCTGCGTGAGACCGGAATAATTACGTCATTATTATAAACGAGGGTCAAGACGCGGGATCATTCACGCGCGAGCAAAAAAAGCGAGTGCTGACGCCACCAAGAAGCTTCTTCTTCTTCTTCGAGAGCGAAGTTAACACAGCTACCGGGCTTCGGCAAACTCGACTCGTCGACCAGCAGAGTCTCTCTCTCTCTCAACGCGAAATTATACGGCAGAAAAGGTGAAAGGCAAAGCGCAACGCTCTTTGACTTAAGACCAAAACTCCATTGGAGAATTTGACGATCTTTTTTTTTTTATTGACTCTATGGGAAGAACGTTGTGGCGATGATAAAGTGGACCCGGAGCGGGTGGCAAATGTTTGCTCGCCTTTAATGGCGAACCTTTCGTCGAACGGCGAAGTTTCGGCAGACTAGCTAACAGCGAACGGGAGAAGGATGTTAGTGCAGCCGAGTGGCGCAAATATTCCAAATGGCGCTACGCAAAAAATTCAGACGGAAATTAGCGAAACTGGCCGAAGAGAGTAAACTTTGGATGAATCACACATGTCGGATAATTCCACTAATGTTTCCCGAATGGCAAATAAAGCAAAAAAAACAAGAAGATCGCGAGTTGTAACAATAAAATCTAATGAAATGTTACTCTCCTTCTCGATGCTCTCCTAAACCGAGATGCTTCTTGCTTCCCCGACATGCGTACTGCTATTTAAGGGATATGAAATTGAGTGGACAAATTGAGACGACTCGTTAACGGAATTATTCAAATGAAAACGCGACAGAGTCTTGCGCGCGTAATCATCAGTGATCGCCTTCAATGTAAAACGTTCAACAGTGTTTCTCCGCTCGATTTGTTTTTCTTTTTCGACAAAAGATTACTGAACTAAAAAAGAAAAGTGCAGAAGTTCGCATCGAAACACAAAGTTTTTTTTTATAGAAATAATTTCGTCACACAGTATACAAAATAAAATTATAAATGTTTTCTCTCTCTCTCTCTCTCTCTCTCTCTCTGCGTAGAATTGCACAACAGAATGTTACAGATCAAGTTATGACCGGCAATCTGGATTGCTTCAACGCTGGCCTTCGGTGATATCCGTCGCGATGATGATATTAACCAAGTTTACGCTCTCCCTTCTCGTCTTCTCTTTGAAGATATCTACTGTACTCCGAAGTCCGTTCGATCACCCATCAATTTGCGCAAGATCACACAATCGTGACTAACCACTTAGATGACGGGACTGTCAAAGCTACGTTGGCACTTGGATATCGAGAGAGCACATAAACGCTGTCAGACGTTTTCGTCGCGGCTCGTTCGTTTCTTGCGTCCGAAATTCGTCTCTCGTCGTTCTCATATGCTCGTAATGGGAAAATCAAGTACCGCGCTGCGAAAATGAGGCTTGGCAGAAGCGGCTCGCTGTGAGACAGCGAGAGAAAGGGCTCGCGTAATACCCGTTCGCTATATCTGGACGAACGCCGAGGGGATTGTGTTGTTCTTGCGCGGTTAATTTCGCTGTTCCTAGTTGCCCTGCGCGCCGCAACCGAGGTCATCGGCCCCCGGGACGAGTAACCGAAGTAACAGACTCGACTGATTTACATGGTGGCTTAATGACTTGCATTAAATTTAGTCGCGACCGACGATCGGCGCCGCTCATTGGTTCTAATTATCCGCTAACGCGGCTTATAAGGCCACACGGAGGATTATTGATGAAGCCATTGCTCGCGATCGCCCTAATTGTAAGCGCAATCAGACCAAGCGATGAGACAAAACAATATACTCGGTATAATTAGTAAAAACACAACTTAGACATTTTTTTCATCATTCATGGAGATGTGATGCGAAAAAAAAAATGGGAAAAAAGGCGCACGACTTCTCTAAAACGCGCGAGCGAATTTCTGCTCATTGCTGCCGTCGATAAAGAACATATTCACGCGCGAACAATAAAACGAGAACAATAAAACGTGTAATAGATCCGCGCGCACGAAACACAGTGGAAAACCGTTAACGCACGCACGAGCGACAATCGAATGTGGGACGATATGATGCGAACACAAGAGAGCCCTTTTTCGTCGACACTTTTCGTGTTTTCACGCGCACGCGTTATTTTTTTTTCGCTCGCGTGCTAAACAGTTCCCCGCCGTGTACGAGAGAGAGAGAGCTGAGGAGAAGTCATGCGACTCTGGTGAAAGTAGGGACTATTATTAGAAACGATAGAATTCATAACAAAGGAACGGCAGCCCTCGCGTGCCAGACGCACCACGCCGTTCCGCCCGAAAGGGCTCGCGCCGACGCAAAATTTTGGCAGCTGCGTGTACATAGTAAGATGGATGTTCGCCATTCTGAAGAATGATAACACGCGAAATGTTTATCTCCTTTTACTCGCAAGCTCTTATCGAGCTTAATGTTTATCGAGCAAAAAGATATTAATCTAATTTATATTTTTAAACGTTCAAATACGCTGACCTGAATTTAGATCTTTAAATTATAATTCGATGTAGAACGGCTTTTTAATTTTCATCGTGTGCTACTCAATATTTTAAAAAGTCAAAAGTCAAATTCTGTTTTTGCTCTTATACGCGAAAGAAGGTAAAACAGATATGTGTTCAACATATCCATCACTGATCTAATAATGTTCTACATATTTACTGCTAATCTAATTTTTGAATGCAAATTATACAACAGATTATAGCTCGAACTCGTTGAAAATATTATCAGTTCCACATCCGATCTGTAACATTTATACGTGTTAACAAGCGCGCAACATGTATTCCCCACGCTGATTCAAAAATGTGTGTCAAAAAAATAACAAATAGCGGCAAGTCATAAATCGCGTAAGTTGGAAGATTACACGAGTGACGTAACGCGATCATTAATTAGCTTTGACGAGCTAAGCGATAGCCGCGTAATAATTGCGGATATCTCCGAGATGCGAACTCGAACTTTTCATATAAACCGAAGCTCGCTCGGTGGTGCGCGCGAGTTTACGTAAATTATGCAGTTTACGTAAATTATGCGTGCACTTAGACCTCCGGCGATAATGCAAATGGGATCGTCTCTCCAATGCCGGAATTCAGTAGCGTTGATAGTTCCACGTATTATCGCGCTGCGCGCGTCCCCGAGCGAGGGAAAGACAGAGAGGGAAAGGAACGCGGATGAGAAAAGAGTCCGAGAGTGGCTCGCGAGGGAGAAGAAATGGCTTCGATATTTTCTTCTTGGAACGTTACTCATTTTTATTGGACGCGCGATTAAACCGAAAGCCGGACGAGTTCGCGTCGCCGACTCGCCATATGCTCGTTTTTTCGCGCTGCAATGAAACCTTATCAGCGGGAGCTTATTACTCGAGCCGATGATGAGTCGAGATGGAAGAGCTTCATGCTCCAAATACCAACATTTCGCCGCACATGTATCAAGCGACCCTTCATTCCCGAGAGATCTTCATTTAAAAAGACGCCAGAAATATAAACTTACGTTGTACGTGATATTTCTTTCCACGTAAAATTTAAAACGCGTCGTCAATAAAAAAGACAAACAGAATGAAAGAGAATTTTTATTTAAAAAATTGTAAAAATTAATAACCAATTAATCAACGTCAACGAGGCGTTTTATTTGCTGCCATCGAATCTGCGACGACTCTTTGACAACAGATGTCGACCAACCGTCGGTCGCCGTAAATTCACGCGGCAATAAGCACAGTCGTGAATTTATGCGGACTTGCAACGTCTGGCTTGGCGAAACGAAAATAATTCATCCCTTTCCAGGCGCACCCGAACTCATGTCTGTTCATCGATTTTGCATGCTAAGCAACAGAAGGAAGAAGAGAGACGAAAGACATACCAGACGTACACGAGCGTACAGCTTGCAGCAACAATAACAGCTAAACTTTTCGGGTATACACCCTGATACACACGTGTGGAGTTTAACGAGCAGAAAAATGGCCCTCTCGGCCCGGAATGAAGCTCCCCCCGCCCTTCTTCGTGGGTGTTGCTTGGTCGCGTCGGTGCATACGAACGAGCAGGTGCCGCGAACGACAACGGGAGGTACTGTTCGTTCATAAAGATCGCCCTTTATCCAGCTGTGGCCTAATTCGTGACTGCTGTGTACTTTAAAGCGAGAAGCGAACGAACGGCTCCGCTCTATTAATACGTGAGACATTAAGTCGAGAGGCCGGGCAGCACGCGAGCCCTAATTTCCATCGAAGCCATTGCGCGAGCGGACTGTTATCACCCGTCAGCCTCTCGTGATAAGCTCTATCATAGCCGCCTCTCATCGACGATTGATTGCGAGCGGGTTACTCCCTCTTTCTCTTTCTCTCTCTCCCTTTCTCCCTTGTTCGTTGCGAGAAAAATTCAATGGCAGCGAGAGCCAGCCCGCGTCGATGAGAGATTAAATAAGATCCGGTTTAACGTCCTCCTCCCACGGAGCGGTCGCCAGGTGAAAGTGAATTGATTTCGCGCATCTTCAACGCGATGAGTTTATTGATTCCAACGAGATCGCAAAATTTGCGCAAATGTGTAGTAAAGCATTGAACAAAAATTTTCAATTTGATAATTGAAAAACTTTATTCGCTCAGATATTTAATTTTTTTTTTTTTTTTTTGGTAGATTTGATTAATATGTTTTGCAGAATTTTAAGTCAAACTACTCAAGGACACTATCGATGAGTTAATTGCAGTTCCAAGTATAATTGTACCTTAAGTACAGTTAATCGCGCCGACATCTGCGTGTTTATTACGGTTCATCTAGTCCACGTAATGGATAACGAAAGCGGCTTTAATTCACCGTTGACATCATTTTCTCTGACCCAGAAAAACGCTAAAATATTCAACGCACTGCCGCGCGCCGACGATGAAGACCCTTCTCTCTTTTCGCGGACGTCGTTATTTTCCGGTAATCGTCGACGCACGATGCCATAACCGAAATGTTCGACCGGTCCCTGTGTGTTATTGTTTCGCACTCCCCACGAATTTACCGAGTATAATTCAACGGAAGGAAGTATCTAGGAATAATGAAACAATCATGTTACATCAGTCTCCAAAAATAAATGTCGATGTGTCAAGAGAGGGAGAGAGAGAGAAAGAGTTAAATTAATATATTCGCGTTCACTTCTGAAAATAGTTCGCCCATTCGCTCTGACGGATATACTAGTATATTTAGGAATATTACATCAACGTTGCGCAGTAAATGCCATTATCATTTATTCGGCTTACACAGCGGTAAATCTGTTAGAGTCGATCGTAAAGCCAAAAGTGGCCTCTCGTCTCTATTCTGACCGACGAGACGAGCGCGAACGCGCGAAAAATACGAGCAACGAAAATGTGCAACGCCGGACGGGATACTTGAAACAATCCCCGAGTGATTTCGTCAAACATTCCCTCATCGTCGAGTTTAGACCGCCAACGAAGGAGGCGAGAGTGTGCCAAAGTGATGCACATCTTTTATTCGACCGACCGACCGGCTGGCACGCTGACGTCGTCGCCGTTTCCGAGTATCACGCATCGAGCAAGCAAAGCAAGCACGTGCGTATACACGCCACAACGCGACTGCTCGGTATTCGAGTCGGGTTGATCTATCGTCTACGCCTAAAAATTCATCTATGCGTTCACGAGCTCGTTGAAGAGGGAGGCCCGCGGAGGCCAAGGAAGGAGGCACACACAGTGGAAACACGGCGGAATGTTGCGGCGGGCGGTTCAATGCCCTTGGATGTCTTGTCGTGATCTTCTCGCGGCACGAGTTCTCGTTCTTCTTCTTGTTCACCGCGTGCACCGACGGCCTGAACATAATGCCACCACTGTCGCCAAACTGTCGTCGACCGTTTTATGCGAAAAGGAACCGGCTACCGGAACGGAAAAGCGATAGCAGAGAGAAGGATTTATGACATCGGTAACCGATCGGACGTTTCTTGCCACACGCGCGAGTCGATCGAGGAACGTGCGGAATTCTAGTTTTCCAATTTAAAAAAAAAAAAAAGCTTAAAATTTTGAAAAAATATATAAAATTATCTAAATATATTTATTATATTATGTATCTCTCTATTCTCTGGTTTTAAATTAACATTGTTATGTTAATTGCGAATGAACATGTTTGCGAGAAAATAAAATTTACAAATATATTGTTAAATATTTAAAAAAATATATAATAAACATTTGAAAAATATACATAATAAGAAACGACGTGTAATTGCAAACTAGATTCGTTTACTTAATGATCACGAGATACGAATAATAATATATGCGACATTGTACCGTTATATTGTCAATCGTGCTAAATCGCACGTAATAATATATAGATTCGATTCATCGCGCAGTAACGTAATACCTCTCTTTCGTACAGACGCGTTATAGCCGACTCGTAAATAGCGGCGAATTTTAATGAGTTGTTCGACGCGGTTGACGGAATTATTCACGGGACAATTTGCTAGCCCGTTACATACGCGCGAGTATATCATAATAATTATTTATTATGTGTACATACGTGTACGATAAATATTCTGCGCGCTCGTTGCACGTCGCGAACTATAACGGGCGCCACGATGCGAAATAACGAATGCCGACGTCGAATTTGAATAATTATCAACGACGACGACGACAACTCGACTCAGTCCGACAACTCAGTCTCTTCTTACATAATTAGCCGGCGCGATGAAATATGACGCTTTAATTTGAATACGGTATCTCTCCGAGACGGAAATATGCGCGAAGCAAAACATGAAGAATATAACCGCGCTCGAACCCGAAGGCGGTTTGCATGCCTAATTTAGAGAAGTAATCTGGAACTGAAGCAAAGATGTGTAGGGGTAGCAAATCGTATAAAGCGATTAACGTGATTCTGCGTGAGCGAAGAAATTTAAATTAATAGCAACGAGTCTCGTGACAGGCGGCGCCGACTTAAAAAACTCATCTCTCATTGCCTTTCTTCAGACTCTATTAATTGCAAGAATTAAACATGAACGTGAACTAATAATCTTAAATTTTAGAAAAACATGAGACAGAAACCGCGAACGGACGATAAAACTCGATGTTAAATCACTTTCATGCCGCGAGAGTGAAATTCGATTCACAGTTTCGGCAACCCACAAAAAGCGCACATAGAACGCGATGAATTATTAAAAACCACCGCAAGCGTCGACGCATAAATCTGAGAAGAAGGTGCTGTGTTACTTGTGTTCACACAAAATGAACAGGTGCGCATTGAAACCCGAACACGAAGAAACATTTCTCGGACAGGTGTCTCCTAGCAGGTTAATCATGTCCATCTCCGAAAGAGAGTCGATTAATTTCCCGTGCCTTAATTAATGCTGCGCACTGATCGCAACACTTTTCACTTGCTTCTGACGTTTCACGTGCGCAGATCAGTTTCTCATTGTTCTAATAAATGTACATTATCGCGAAAAAATCTTGTAACTTTCTACGCACATCAGATGATGTGAAAAATCGATGAAAAGTGTCCTGGAATTTGCACTGTGACACGCAGAAAAAAAATTTGCATTGTCTCAAACGCGCTCAAACTACCGAGCGCTCGACTCGAAGGAGCGGCGAAACAATTCGCGATCATCTCGAGGTACGTGACCAACGGGAAAGGATGTCATCTCTGGAGCGACCCAGAAACCGACCGTTGGAATGTCTCTATATGTGCGGACGGTACAACGAGCGGTCAACGTCTCGACTTCGAAAACGTTATATTGCTCGATGGAATATGAGGACGTGTAATATAGCGATCACACGTGGAATTTTCTCCTTTTGCGGTGCGCGAGAAAATCTTTATTGCCCTGAAGCGCGCTCGGTCTTAACACCTCGGAAATTAAATTACATCCGTGGTGCCAGCAGCAACGTCGGCGCGGCAGCGACGAGTAATTTAAGAGAGCGTACAATACGGACTCGCGAGCTCGGAGATCGGAGAGTTATATAAGCCGCGACCGTTCCCTTAATGAATTGTTGACTTTATATGGTTTGCTGCGATAAAGTAGGTATCACTGAATTCCTCGGTAAATGGGAACGCGATCGGTCTGGAGTGTAGAGCGATTCTCAGTCTCAGATATTTTTTTGCAAAGGATTTTCTCTACAAAATAACATCAGGATCTATTAACTGCTGGGAGTTACAATTTGGTGGAAACGTACGTTCTCTGGTCCGTTCGCTGTCAGTTACACCTTTCTCACATGACCTGATGAGTTTCACATGTAAAGTCTTAACAATTCATTAAGGGAACGGGAGGGGAGAAGCTATATAAGAGCCCGGAGACCGTTCCCTTAATGAATTCCTGCGCTCGTCCTAAGAGCCAACGCGCGACTCAGCGCGCGGCGACGATAAAGCAGGGCATAATAAACAGCCCGTAACATGCGGGTAATTAAGTCCGAGAACGCAGCCCGAGCGTGTGCCCGCGATCCATTCCAAATGACAATAAGCTTTTAGTACCCACCGTGGCGACCTCGTTTGCATTAGTGTGCGCGATCGGCATTTTTCATCCCTCTCGAAACACGGCCAACCGCGCCGAGTCACGAGACAGGTCGTGTCGAGACTTTCCTTCATTTCGCGAACAAAAAAGGAGATCGTCTCCTTCGCAAACTGGGACGTGTTCAGGGCGCTCCTATCAGTCTATTATTCGCGTCTATATAATATTTTCGTGTTGCACGATTCTTTCCGACTTCGATGACCAGATTTTTTTTAGTCAGCCCTTAATTTTGCAATCGGCGAATAATAACGATTAAAAGATTATTTTCGATTTTCTTCACGTTGTACTTACATTGTTCTTCGATCGCTCGGCAATGAATAATTGCGTCAATTATATTGAGGTGTAAGAATCCTTTGTATATCGTTTTCCTCGCTTGAGAATCCGCAGCTTGTGAATCGAGCTGCAACGAGAAACGGAACAAGAGGCGTGATAAAGTGCGACAAGACGCATTACCTGGATATCTCGTTTCGTTACACAAGAAAAGTCGACGGGAAGAGATTCCATTATCTGATTACCGCGCGCGGGAGCGCGCTAACGCAATTTTTACGGAACACACCGCACTTCAAAGTCTTACCGACGAATTCCACCGTGAGGTGCCTTCGCCGAACGGTTCGCGTTGAACAGATTGCAGGATCGGCCGGGCGAGCATCTTCGAAAGATAATTAGTTTCTCTCTTTTTCTCTCTTTCTTCTCCCCACACCCTCTTCTATTTCCCAGCCGGCAGTAATAATAAATTTCCGACCATGTGAGTAAACGAAAGGCTTCGCTCTGTCAACGCACGAAGGCGATGTGGCTCCGCACTTGAGCTCGTTTACATGATCTGCGACGCGCCTGATATGCACTCGAGATACACGCCGCAACGCGCATTACTGTCGCGTAAGATGAGAATATTGTGAGACTATATTTCATCGCACAAATAACTAAGTCGTGAGAATTCAATTTTCTCTAAGTGTGATTTTACGCTGTTTTTTTTTTGGACGAAAATGAGATAATTGAAAAACAATAAAAACAATTTAAATATTACATACATTTTTTCTGTAAATAATTAAAATAAATAATTCAAACTTTCTACAAAGCTTAAAACTCAACACAATCTTAATTTTTGCGTAAGAACTTTTGAAAAGATGACAACCGTGAAACTTTTTCAATTTTTTCAGAATTCAAGCTTAAATCACAAGAAAATTCTGGCTAAGCGATTAACGTGTTATAGGAGCGTAATTCAACCGAGTTTAACAACACATGCGCGTAAATGGCGGCCCCACGAAGGGTGTCGAGTCCCGCACACAGAAACTCCACATCCTGCCTCGTAAATCGCGCCCCTAAAGATAACGAATGGGGAAGTGACGGGAAGATGACGCGATGCCGCGTGGGTTGGAAACGCGTTCTTTATCGCACCACAAAGGAGCAAAAAGAAATCGTGACTAATGGTTACCTGTCGATGGAAGGATGGCTCCTGCTATTCGGAGGCTGAGGAGCTCATCGCTCGTATCTTCCGGCATCGGCCGGTTTTTGACGATCCGGACCACACGCTCGAAGCATTTCGGGAACATCTCGAAAACGATATCGCATTGTAAGACACGTTGTAAATGAGCTTTTGAAACGAGAAACCGACCGCAAGAGAGAATGTAAACGCGGCGATAAGATTCACGCGTTAACTTATCTATTATAGTTAAACCGCCCTGCAACATACTTCATTGCACAAGAGATAAGCGACATTTGTTCGGGCAATAGTCATAATTTAACACTTATTGATCTTGAAACACAATTTTCTAAGAAACTAAATTTTTAACAGAATGCAATTTATTTTAATTTTCAAAAAAATGTTAACAAGTTTATTTATTTTTTTTTTATAGTAAAAATATCACCAAAATCCCCGTGTCCTGCAATTATTTTACTATTAAAAATTCTCTTTTCCAAATTCTCCTATTCACAATATAGAAATTTTTCATCGTTTTACTAGTCACCCGCCTGCGTAATACAAGGATTTGTCCGACGTTCAACCATCGATCATACACACGCCGAAGAGAAGCAGAAGAACGCGCGATAATAATTCCGGAAAATCGACGCAATTGAGATGTTTGACGTGCACACACACAGTTATTTGCTGCATCAGCAGCACGTGGCGTTGTTAAACGTGCGTTAAACCTAACGCAAGGTGCGCCGTAATGCGTTCGCTAAATGCGAGCAAAAACCGGCCGCTCCGATAAGATCCCGAAGAAAATATTCGGTACGAGCGCATCTCGGGAGGCATCGTATCTCCGACCGGCGGCGGTTCTTCGCGCAGCGGTCATTAAGCCGCGCACTTTTTAGAAGCTTTAGACCACATCGCCCGCACTTTATTCGCACGGTCGACGATGTGGTCTTTAATAAAACTCACCGCCGACGTTGCGCGCTTTCCGCAACATCGCTCATTTCCTTCGCACCGGGTAATGGTTACACGCGGGGAGCACAGAACAAAACCCATTTATTCCCGACAATCCGTAGACGCGCTTACAAGATCGGAGAAAAATCTCAAAACGTTCCGAAGAATTCGCAGAACGAATAAAGCATAAATCACATTCTCCGCATAAATTAACACAACAAGCGCAATCAAAACTCAATGTTACACCTGTATTTTCTGTTTTTCAAATTGCATTGCATGTTCAAAAAAAAAAAAAAAAAAAAAAAATTGCATGCAAAGTTTTTTTTTTTTTTTTTTTTTTTTTTTTTTTTTCATTTCTCAAGGACGACGCGCCGCAAATGAGGAGGAGATGGTCGCAAAAACATTTTCTCCTCACTTCGTGACTTCTCACAAGACTTCTCTTAATGCTGCACAACAACCTTCTGCAAAGCAAAGTCTTTGTGAAGGGTCAGTCCCGAGGCGTGCAATTCCCGCGGTGAATACGATCCTCAGTCCGCGACCGGATTCGCATCGGGTTAAACTCGCCTCTTAACCGAGGAGCCCTTCGGGGCGCACGTAGACGGTATGTAAACACAACTTGGCAACCTCGCCGCTATCGTCTGGCTCTTCGTGTTCCTCTTCATCTTTGTTCCCGTTCGTGTCTTCCGTCTCGCTCCCGCTTCGTGGGCACGTTCAACATATGGTCGCGTACGTGGGACGCGATTTCCGGAGCGATCGATGAGAACCGCCGATTCGGCGAATTGTATCGAATGAAAAGAACAATGGCGTTACCGATGACGGCGTGTCAAATTTTAGACGCAAAATCCAATTTTTGATCAGAGATAAGGACGATAAACGTTTCGTTTGACATGAAGAATCCAACAGACAAGAGATTTTAATTTAAAAATATCGAATAGTTTGGAAAGTTCGTGGTGTTTTCCGATGAATGGCAATTACCGCAGACGGCAACGTGTCACTAAATCGCGCAGATATCAAAATTATCGAACACTATCGTGTATTGAGCATTTACACGAGATAGAAAAGATTTTCAAGAATGAAGACTTCGCGTGAAATGATCTATTGATGCTGCGTCTAAGCGGGAATTATCAAAAGCGCCGCTTGATATGCAATTAGAATCGACGAGCGATGAGAAATTGGTTGCATCTCACCGCCAGATTACGATGAAGCGATAGCGCGCGGGCGCAGATGCGCGCAACGACGATGACTCGAGTGCAGCTGCGTCGTCGTTGTTGGAGAGATGCGTGCGTCGCGATCCGAGGATTCCAACGCGGCGTCGTTTAAAACGGCGGCGACGCGACAGCGCGTTGACCACCACAGTCGACACCGCGGTCGAGAAAATTACCGCGATTATCATGACCGAGCTTGGAGTTATCTCGAAAGGAGCGTTATGCGAATCGCACGATCGATACATTACTCGTCTCCGCGACAACTCGCCTATTGCGTGAAAAATAAAACGGCACTCGCGCCATTAAAAAGAAAGAGAAAGAGAGAGAGAGAGAGAGGAAGATCTTCGTGCGCGACAATACGTCAATGACGTGGACAAATCGGAATTGCGTCGCGCGTTGCGATCTCCTGCGCGAACATCGCCGATGATCGCGAGACGCGATTTCAGGACGTGCGATTAAACGGCTTATCGCGGACGCGGCTGAAATTGCACTGTTGCTTCCGCCTTCTTCGTTTAAGCCATAAACTCCTGTGTAGCCACGTGTGTATGTAAGCTCTTACACTCCGGATGTGAAGTATCGTTAGCTTAACACATACGAGACACACACGTTCTCTCTCGGTTATCGAACCGCGTCGCGCTGATAACTATTAATCCTCCTTATCAAACTACTGATAACTGCTATGATGACAAAAAAAAAAAAAAAATACAACGAAATTCCTTTCAACGCAAGAGAAGTTGCTTGTTTTGTTGCAGTTTAATAGGACGCGGAATTTATCTCGCAGCCGCTGCAGATCTCACAAACTTGATACGTAACTCGAAGCGAACGAGAACTCCATTTTGAGATTAAAAAGATCAGCAGAGATACCGGGATTGCGTTTTTCAGAACGGAAGATCCCATTTCATCGAGGGCTAATAGCGACTGACTTAGGGACGCCCGCAACGATGTATCATAATCGCGGCGGAAACTATGACGCGGCGGTCGGTCTACTTTCTTCTACCTTGAAACGTCGTGGCTTCACATCTCCCACTTACGCGAGCGCAGTCCAGAGCTCGGGGGCTTTACGCGGACAATCTCGCGTTCTTAATCAAACATCGATCCCGACACAAGCTTACGGCGATGGTTAGGCCGCCGTTATTAACCCCGAAGGAGTTCAACGAAACTTCGCGTGATCGCGCGGGCGATTGCTCCGCGCGCGGCCGACTTTCCGCAGACGTGGGTGTTTTAAAAAACGAAACCGTGCTATCCGCTCCGTGCATACCTCTCCGCAACACCGTCTTCTCGACTGTGTGTGCGTGTGTGTGTGTGTGCATGTGAATCACACGATCCAAAAATACCGCCGAAAGTTCCTATCACAGCTGCATTCGGTAAAATGGGTCAGCGCGAGACTAGAGACACATTCGGATCTGAAAATGCGGCACGCGAGCTTTCAGCCCGATACACGGCAAGACATTCATCCTCGTTGAACATTTGTCTTTGAGTTTATATTTATACACGTGTAAATATCTGTGAAACATCATCTCTGCGATAAAAAACATTCTCGCAATGCAGAAATCGATGTAATTCTGTTGTATTTTAACGTTTCTATTTTTTTTAATTTTTTTATTAGAAAATATATTGATTTTATTTGTGTCCACACGGATATGGCTTCGCATTAACTGGCTACCGCGATCAGCAATTGTTTCTCGGCTTCGCATTCTCATGCGTCTCTAATCGGGCCAGTGCCATGGGTATCGCAACACCGGATGTGTACACGCGTTTCTAACGCGTATTACTCCTCTGTGTTGCAGATCTCTTGCTTGTGTGTTCGGTCGTGCCCCGATTGACCGTTGGCTCGCGTCTCTATGACACGAATTCCACGAGCGATGCATACGGATACCGTTTTACTGGCGTTGTTGCATAACTCTCATAGTCGTTTAAGTTTCTTAAGATCGAAAACGGAACACCGAAGTAAAAGCTTCGAGAAGCGTGTCAGAAGCGACGTTTCCGAATTTTATGAGCTCTGGTATCCGTTTCACGTCGTGGCGAATTTAATAGGTGATGCGATTAAGGAGATGATTTAAGAGAAATTTAACGTATTTTTTCGTTATCCAATTATGTAAGCGCAGAAAGTTAAATTTTATTACTAAGAAGCGTTTGTGTGTGTATGTGTGTGTACCGAGTTGACATTAATTTCGGATAGGTTTCTAACTTGGTAAAATATCGCAGAAGAAATCGTGATTTAGGAAGACATTTAACACCAAGCGTTTCATCCGAAATTACTCAAGTTGGACACACAAATACCCACATCTCTTGAGCAGTTCGAAAAATAATCGAGATTAGTGAAAATAAATTCTGAAAATATTTTTTAGTTCCTTGTAATCCAGTGTGTTATCCTTGAAACATCTTGACGTCTCTCTCTCCAATCGTAGCATCTCTCGGTAATAATTTTTTCTATTGTGAATTCTATCTTTCTTATCCAGAGATCATCAAAGAACATCGCGACATTTAAATCAGCGCGCACGGTCGCATTTCCTGAAGCGCGTTCTCACATATATGATAATCGTTCGATTTTTATCGTTCGAAAAGGTGGCGAACGGCAATACGGCAGTTGTTGCGGCTACCTTTGCCGGGATCTCGCGTCCGAGGACGCGCAACACGACGACGATTAATCACCAAACGAAGATCTCTCAGGTAAAAATTCTTCTCGCAGGCGCGACGCGCGCAACGGCGTTCGTAAATACAGACGTGAAAGCAAAAGGAAAACCGTACGCTGTGCCGCTCTCCCACGGAATCCCGTTGAAAAACTCTTTCATAATTGATGTTATTAAGGTAACACGCGTCGATACAATCTCGCACCCGATGAATCGGCAGTGATGTAATCTCTCTTTTAATCAGCCAGATGCATAATCTTTACAGCGTGATTATTATACGTGTCTTTTCACAAACCAAATGAATAAAATAAAAAACTAATCGATTGAAACAGACTTCAAATACAAAACCTTGCGGTCCATCACCAAACGTGATCAATGAAATTGAATTGAATAAACACACACTCAGTTAACGTTAGGAACGTTTCGATTATTTCTGATCATCTTCAGCCAATGCAAGTGAACATATCAGTAATAAAAACTGTTGCCAGTATTTTAGTGATTCTGACCGAAGAAAATGTTTTTAAAATTAATTTTCCGACAAGTCCGGATGTAAAGAAATTTTTTGCGTAATCATCACATCGTCACCGACCAAGTGTGCACATCTTGCACTTGGCCGATTACGCGTGCGGCAATTTTATTCTGAAATAACATTCCGATGCATGTAAATAACGCATACCTGAGCACTCTGCGGATCCGCGATAATCAAGGCAAACAACGTCGCGACGATAAGTCGCTCGGAAAGAGCTGATAGGCCGGCAGCTTCTATCCTTTTCTTCTTCCCCTTCTTGTTTTTTTTTTCTTTCTCATGGTTTTAAGAGGATTCTCGCAAGCGCGCGTATCTACCACGATGTTTGAAGCCGTCGCGCCGGGACAACGATGCACTCTTTATTTCGGCCATAAACGTCGCGTAGGATCCGCATTAAAATCCTGCAGACGGTAGTTTCTCTTTCCCAAGAGAGAGAGAGAGAAAAAGAGAGAGAGAGAGAGATACACGGCGTATATCCTTGAGGATATTGTCCTGAAATAAATTCGAAGGATAGTGCAGAAAAGAGAGGATGTCGCAGGCCTTCGCGATAATGTCGGCTTGCAATCGACATGCACATGCATTCACACGGCGGCCTCGATTTAAATTCGACGCCAAGAGAAAGAGATAAGCAGGTTGATAAGATATATCTTTCTCTCATCAGATAATATCGCAGTAATATATTAACATTTTTAAAAAACTTTAAAATTAAATATATCGTTTTTTTTTTAGTATGAAATTCTTTTTCATGTAGAATTCAGTAATATAGAACCACACATTTTATTTTGCGATTGTTTTCGCAAAACAGTATTAACTTCGACTCAAATATTTTGTTGCTTTGACATTTCGCCGTTTATGCACGCGCATGCCCCGGCGCTCGCAAGCAAACATCCTCGACGTAAACGAGCGCGCATTCATATCCTCGAAATTTATTTGCGTCCTTGGACGCACTCTCGCCTCGCCTCTGTAAACCAACAATATGTGAAACATTCCGCGTCGAGAGCTCGCGGCGAGTCCGTGCGGTGCAGCTTTATCACTTTACGGTGCAACGAAGCGCGGAGTTTCCTCGGATTTCGTAACGAGCTGAGGTTGCACGTGACCAGATTCCCGAGGAATAATCCACCTCGCGGCCTCGCTCGTTTATTTTACGCATAGCTTATGTTATCCCGCGCGTCGAGAGCTCAAAAACGCTCCGGTATTCGCCCGCTCCTTATTTGTTAATAAATCTCTCACCGTTCACCGCGCGGCTTTCGTCTGACGAGATAAGATCTCACGCTCACTTCGGAGTCTGAGCTGCATTTTTCGACGTTGCAAAACGCCGCGCGTGGGCGTATCTAAATTAAATTCCCTAAAAGAACTTTTACTGCATGTCGTGGCATTTCTATATTTTTTTCAAGTTTATTATCTTTTAAAAGAATTCTCAAAAAGATAATTTACGACATCTTTCCCCCTAATGATCTCAGGCGCTCTTTCTAAATTGCACGGAATATAAACGTCTGACCGTGAAAGGCTCAACACGCGCGATGAGAAAGCGACTGCTCGCGCGTCTTCGGATCGCTACTTCTAGCGCATCTCATCACGAGCTGTTCTTAATCCTCGGATTGAAGACGCGCAAGACGTGCCGGTGCCGCTGGCCTTCGACCACCCACGAGAGATGTGCGAGATCGTCCGATTCATTGCGACGAGATATCGAAGTGAATCACACGCGACGAGAGCGGGAGAAAGCTATGTCGTCCTCGTCTGCATCCCGAGACTGCGGGATGATTGAAGGCAAAGCCTTTCAGACAACGGCGATCTCTGAATCGCGCAGTCCGCGGATTCCGGCGGGGGATTGCTTTCGCTCGCATCCGGCGCGCAAGAAGCAATTTATACTTAATTAGTAGGAGCAACCGTGGACGGTGTAACACAGTGCACGACTTGTTGCGGCGAGGAAGCACCAATAAAGAGAAAGAGAGAGAGAGAGAGAGAGAGATGGGAGGACGACGGTCACGAAGCGTGATGTGCGCCAAATCACATGCTAAGGGACAGTCTGATTGAGTGCCAGGCGTGTGTACGCTTGATTCTCTATCGGTCATGAATGAAGCGAGTAACATTAAGAGAAATTGCACCGTGAGTTGTGTAAATACAATAAATAACAAAATTTTATCGCAATCCCTCTTCCGACTATTTCTAATTAGTATTCTATAATCTATGTTGTATTAAATAATTAACAAAATACTAATAGGTATAATAGATCTGGAAAACAACATTGCATAAAAAGAATTATGTCTTGCACACGCGCGCACACACACACAATGCGATTCTATTGAGAATGATCAAACGACTGACCTCTTGGCCCCATTGTCTCACCGATTGCAAGTACATATTACGCATGAATCATTTCTCAATCACGCGACACGAGAGATTAACGAGATATCGACAGCGAAGGCAAATACCGTAGGCGGGCGCACAATAAGCGCAGATTAATTTTTCTTACTTTCAATTTCGCGCACTCCGAGAAGTGGCGGAGACATATGAAAAACAAACGTGTGTGATCGGGTTCGATCGACGAAGAAACTGCGAGATTGCAGCACATGAATAACGGGCGCGCGAGTTTGTGATGCATGGATGTGCAGCAACGTATCGCGTTACGCCGGCTGTTTAAATGGAGCGCGACCGTCGCAAAAAATGATTGATCGATTCTGCGGAGCGTGATCGAGCAGGGACACACGGATCTGGCTTATCTGATGACCCCCGGGTATCATCGGCCGTTCGCTCGAGCACCACCGAGTTATATCGATGAGGCCGGTTGTGTACGCCACGACGAGAAAGATGCGGGAGAGGATCGTATAAAGTTCCTGTTGTTCACAATGTCTAATACGAGATCCAACATCTCTCTTCGCGTTCCCGTCGTACAATCTACTCTCACGAAGTCTCTCTCTCTTTCTTTCTCGCTCTACTCTCCTAAATCGTGAGACCGCAGGAATGCGTCGTCGTGATTAGTAATGTCAAGTCCCGAATGCCCCCGCGGTTTGTCTAATCAAAGCAAACATTGCTTAGACGACGAATTCCATGACCTCGCTCGGTCTCTCTCTCTCTCTCTCTCTCTCTCTTGATTTCTCTGCTCCCGCGTCGCGTTTACATCCCCCACCCTCTCGACTGATCACGGCGACGAGAGTTCGACGACATCGTAATCGACAGGAACCCGATAGGACCGAGTCTCGAGCGTGGAAAATCGACGTGCCAGTTCCCCGAGAGCGTGATCAAACCCTTCGTCCTGTATAAAGCGAGTGAGACCCTCGTGCTAGCTCGAAACGCGCGGAGATGCTTCGTTCATGTGTTATTCGATGTATCGGATGTTATACGTGAATCATGGAAATGTTCGAATGGAAACTCAACACTATCGGGATCGATGTATGCATGGAGAGGAGGATCGATTCGATTTCTCCCGTGTGCAAATACAAAAGGAAGCTGCGGGAAAGATCGAACGTTGTTCCGAGATGTGAAAAAGAGTTATATTTCAATGTAGTTATAGAAGTATTAAATTTTAACAAAGAGAGTACGTTTACAAAAAAAATTACTTAATTCACTAAGAGAAAAAATTAATAAATCAACCAATTTTGCATTTTTGAAAGCCTTTACATCAATCTGGAAACATACTAAAAAGACGAAATCTCAATTTAAATAATAAGTGCGTATTATCGTCTAATATTTCAACGCAATTGCCTTTTGTGTAATATCGATTCAACACACCCTATCCGAGTCACATTGACATTCAAATCTCGTCGATCCCCTTTCACACTCTCTCATACACACTCTCTTTCTCTCCCTCTCTCTCTCTCTCTCTCAAGCTTACTTTCTACG
The DNA here is from genome assembly GCA_014839585.1 of Pseudomyrmex concolor. Classification (NCBI taxonomy): domain Eukaryota; kingdom Metazoa; phylum Arthropoda; class Insecta; order Hymenoptera; family Formicidae; genus Pseudomyrmex; species Pseudomyrmex concolor. The sequence continues at coordinate 5,044 of QVOB01001157.1, read as the reverse complement.
ATTCACACACACGCCGAAAGATTCCGAGAACACAGCAGTCGTCGAGAGTTCGACGACACCGGGAGCGGTCGACAAGGCGGCGAATGGCTATAATGCGAAACGGGAAAATGAAAGTGCTCGTCATTTGAACGTTAGTCGGAACAAATAACGTTTTGCGCGTTCGGTGTTTTCGCCACCCCGCGTTATTACGATAATTACCGCTCGTACAGAGAGAGAGAGAGAGAGAGAGAGAGAGTGTGGTAAGGAGGGCGCCGCGTGATTATTTTCGGCGTCGGTATCGAAAATGAAAGCGCGCGTCTCGACGCGCGGATTTTGCCCCTCGCGCGCGGCAACGTCCAGCGTATTTATAGGCGGCTAGACGGAAAATGGCCGCGTACATCGCGGCTGAAGACCAAGACTATATATTCTCTCCCCACGGTGCGGGCAGATTAATAACTGCTACTCGTACGTCGGGGAACCGATGAGGAGCTTGGCCAGTGCAGCGATAGCGAGAGCATTGTCGTGTATCCGCAAAGGAATTCAAGGACGCCGCCGACGAGAGTGAAATCAGAGAGCAACCCGTTATTTTGGTACATCGCGCGCGATATTGACACGCGAGCGTATATGGATATATTTTACAGTTAGCAGAAAATACAATAAAATTCTTTTTGTTGTAAAATTCACTTAATTACAAAGTTGTTATAATAAATTTTTTTTAACGTAATTAAAATATTAGATTTGTTGTCGAACGGTTTTCTCTCATGTTTCTCGACAAAATTCACTTTCATTTCGTTAATTTTCTGCACGAGAGAGACGAGAATTGCGCGCGAATCTTTCTCAATTCTTATTGTTCTTCGACGAGCCCGTATCTTAATACCACTTGGCGACACCCAAGCGTCGTTCAGCCGCAACCAATCGCGAGGCAAAAGGGAGTGCGTGTTTGAAAAATCTGGCTGGAGCGACGCTGCCAGGCTTTGCAGTCAGTTTGCGGCGAGACGCGCGGATCGAGCTTTTTTCTTCGCCTCTGTAGTAGCGTACCATGTGCGGGTGCCATGCCAGCGGCCGTGGACCTTGATGGGGCTTGGCAACCATGGCAACCACGGCACGCTACGGAGAGAAGACGAGAGAGGAGGTGAACGAACAACGAGAATGCAAAGGAGAGTCGTTGCCATCGGTCTCGCGGCTTGGTCCTTGAGCTAGGTCCAAAGGAAAACAACGAGGATTCGATTTTTGCGAAATAAACTTTCGTGAAAATCAGCAAAGACCTTGAACGCGGCGCAGTCCACGTGCGGCGCGGCGCGGCCCGGCCCCAACAACGCTGGATGATGTGTGAAAAATGCAGCGGCAATGAACGTTGCCGTGAAGATCACAAAGGAAAGGGAAAACTATTCGCTCGCGTGCAGACAAAAGATCGCGTCGCGTTCAGACGCTCGTCGTAAAATGCACATGCGGTTTGGCAGACCGGGATTTTATATGCGCCGGGAATTGTCATTTGCATGTTTCGTGGCGAAGCCCGCGGGGACAAACGCTTACGAAAAAAAAAAAAAAAAAAAAAAAAAAAAAAAAAAAAAACACTTAAGAAAGGATTTTCTGAGTCAGCGCGACATTACGATTCATCTGAAACACTGACGTCATGTGCAACATTTGAAATAACGAGACACTTGTTGTCTTGTGTAAACGAGTTCAGATCGCAGATAAAGACAATAAAGAATTCTTTTCTTTCAACGAGAGAATCGCGGATTTTACATTTGTCGAGCAACTCATTGGAACAACAATCTCATCTGTGATTTCGAAGACGATATATTGAAGCGATCGAGTGTTTCTTCAATTGAGGAATTGAACAGACCTCGCGCAGCTGACACGCTCAGTGATTTATCGAAGGTTCTTGTCGACGACCGACGCTTTATTGTCTCCTCACACGGCTTGTCCCGTGCAGCATGTGGGTGCCTCGCACGAAAAAAAGGGTACGGTCGTGGTCCTGCCTAACCGTCGCGACGTATCGATATCCGGTCTCCCGATGTCTCACTCCACAGAGAGGTCTTCGACTTAACTCGCACGGCTGATCGATCTACTCGCAAATCTTCTCACACATACTTATTGCACATTAACGCACACTCGGCCTTAAAATATCTGAACGCTCTTCCTCATTAAATCATTTTTTTTCTTTTTTTTTTCGTTTGAACAAACTTGAGTCAACATCGTGAGCCCGCGTATCGCCTACCACACGTTTACCAATTAAGACGCATTAGGCAATTTGCGGAAATTAATAATGATATTAAGTTTCACTCTCAATTCACTCTCCTCGTAGAAGAGTTTCAAAACAAATTTTTAATTTAATGACATGCACATTCTTGAGAGCAAAGTAAATACAATTCGAAGAACTGTTTTTTTTTTTTCAAATATTTTTTAGATTAAAAGAGCTAGAAGAGTTTCAATAAATTTTTATGTACAACAAATAATCGTTCGGCTTACGTATGTTAGTACATTTGAAAGATTGCGTGCTTGCGGAGACCTCAATTAAGGTCCGCAACACAATCAACTTAACCGCTCACGTATATAGAGGCGGCGCTTTTCGCGCGATGCACCGAGAATAACGCCGAAAAAATGACCTAAAAACCGCTCGCCTTTAACGAGTCGTGACTCATCAGTCGTCTATTCACTTATCTGTATCTAACCCAGGGGTTTCCAGGCTGCGACCCGGCGAGATATATCCGCGCACGTTGCAGTCCATCCTAGTTTCTACGATTAAGTGCACTTTTTCGATTAAGATCGTTTCTTATAAATGTTAACAACAAAATATCATCAATCGATTCGGAAAATTCCGTTACTTTCTTTGGAAGTTTTCTCAATGACGCGATAACGCGTGACGACGGTGTCAAAGTATCGACACGTCAATCAACTTCAGATGCATCAGGAATTCCGTCGATTGGTGAAAGCATAAAAATTGCGGTTGTTGCGCAATTACGCGCGCCAAGTGTTGCTTGCACAATCAATTAACGTGACACTTGCGAAAATTGCTAATCAACCGCTCGATTGTGCAATTTGTTTGGGATTAAGAAATGATTAAGCGCTTGTTATTATTCAGGAAAAACTTTCTTGTAGACGTTGCAGTATATTGAGCGTGATTGCTTTGAAAGCGGTTTATTATACCACAAATCCCGTTTCCATTCGCGCGATTAACGTCTTGATAATGTCACTATCAGAGAAAAATTCTTATTTTTACCGAGAGAACAAATCTAAATTTTTCGAAAGCGTTTTATGTAATAAAATAAAATAATACGTAAAAATTTTCAGAAATATTTCACAATTAACGTTTTCTAAATTAACGGTTTGATTTATTAAACTATGTCGCGAATTGTTCAATTATTTATATTTTATGCTTAAATATAGTAACAAATTTTCAAAAAAGAGTTCTGAAATAAAGAAATAGTGTAGTGCAAAGGATTTCATAATAAATCATAATCACTTTGCATTACTTTAGGCGATATGATCGTTAAATATCAACTTATGATCGTCAGCTCTATCTGTGATTATCTGAAAAGTTATGTAACACACAACAGTCGAGACAGTCGTGCTCTTTGACCGCGTGTGGTGGAACGTGCGTCGCTTGCGGCTGCATATTAATTAAAGACACAGACTATACTTCGAGACGTTGAACGGTTGACTGCTCTTGTCTCCACGAATAATGTCTGTGTTTGTCGCGATATTGGTTCGTTAGAGTGACGAGTGCGATTGCGAAACACCAAGAGGGACATATCGAGAGAGGAAAAGAAAGAGAGAGAGAGAGAGAGAAAGAGAGAAATAAAACGTATAATCTTTCTTTGAAACCTTAGAGCATATATAGACAAAACAAACTACGATGAAGCGACAGATCTCAATTTTATTTCGTAGTATTTGTTTATGTTACACGATCTGCAATCTACTACGTATGTGTTATGAAGATGAGAAAGTAACGATTAAATGCAAGAGATGAATAATACTTCGCAGAAAATAAGCAATGACTCAATTTTATATACAGCCACTAAATATAAAGTCTTACATTCTGTTCTAATATCTCAGAGATGTATCGTTTCATCTTACTTTTGAACTGTTAATATTTATTGTAATAGAAAACAATTTTTTTCTCTGTTTCTCTTTCCTTCTCTGTTGCGTAAAATATTTTTTTGATATTTAAATTCCCGATGTATCTCATCGCTAAAAAAAAATACCAGGTGACGGTTTCAAAGGCCGCAGATTTACGAGGCATTGTGTTGATTCATATTATTTAGCAATAGCATTACATACATTATCGTCCGTAAAGTAAAAATATAGCAGGGCATCCGATTGATCGCGGATAAGGTCATGTAATTCGAGAAATTAGCGAGTTTTAAAGCGCGCTTTTTTTCGCGCGCACACCGCCATGTAATTTTAGGGACGTCGCTTTTGCCCGGTGACATCATCCGTTCCATTCTATTCGTTAATGCCCGCCCGCTCCTTGCTGTGCGCACAGAGACACCATTTCAAATGCCGATTCTTCGCCGCGATGTGCCCAACCCGTGACATCATCGTCCAATCGCGGTCTCTCTCGCGTGCGTTCCGTTTTGATCGTCGCGAAACGATCGGTCTTCGAAAATAGATTCGTTTTTGCGAACAGAAACGAAACGTGGCAATGCATGTTCGGCATCCTCGGATATTCTCAACTCGATTTACGATTTGTCACGCGAAGCGAGACCGTCTCTGTGTGTTCTTGTTAAGACGATATTCGTTGCATTTATTCCAATAAAATCCCTTTGGGATATTAAACTGTTTCTTTTATTCTCATTATATTCCTGTCTTGACACCAACATGCACACGTATATTCGAGGTCTCTCATCCATGGTCTATTGACTAAATTAATTGAAAACTTCCATCGCATATGTATATATACGGGGCGATTTCAATAACCGGGATAAATCGAGTAACATTCGCGGTTAATTAAAAAGTACTGCTACTTTTTTTCCGAAGCGTTTTAATTAAAATGCATATAGCCATAGAAGTGCAATTGTAAAGAAATAGAAATAACACAAAGCTAATCAGAGATCTATCT